>JARLTB010000187.1:5957500-6197500 GCA_030141615.1 Unio pictorum | reverse complement strand
CGACAACAACAATGTCGACCCATATCAGTGTTGTACATCCAGTCATGGAATTGAGGAAGGAATTTTTTTGAATCAGATGGAGGGCTTAGATTCGATCGAGTCCGGAAATGGAAATTCCTTAAGTAGTTATTTTTTAAAGGACTCCACAAATAGTTCTGAGGAAGACGACCTTGACAAATCCAATGAAGGGCAAAGTGTTTCAATAAAAGATGTATTAGGACGAGGCTTTAGAGAGTCCGGAAGTGAGATTGTGCCAGCTGTAGAACTTGATAGTTTACGAATTGAACCTAGTACTCCCATACAAGGAAGCCCTCAGGCCGAGTGTTCAGCCAGCGATTCGCGGCTCTCCTTATTAGATCTCTTGTCTCCAGATAGCCCGCTTTACGAGGAAGCAGAATTCAACTTTAATAAAGCACAGCTTAGAAAATCGTCATCGCTTAAAGCAAATAAAACTCCACCTGGAACTCCAAGAACTAAGAAAATGGTACGTTTTGCTGATGCCATGGGATTAGATTTGGAATCTGTGAGACATATCCTAAATACGGACACTCCCCCGAAGATTCCGGCATCAGCCATGGCCGATTTAAAAACCGGCCTTGAGGAGGAAAGACGAGATCAAGGTAGACGTTATTTGGACATTTGCTTTACACAGCCTGGCGCCGCAGATAATTTTCATCAAAAAGTAATGGGCAGTAAAGTGTCTCTAGAGAACTGTATGGTAACGGACTTAAGTATAACTGGAACTGTGCGCGTAGCAAATATTGGTTTTCATAAAGTGGTCCGAGTTAGGTACACCATCAACAATTGGGTGACGTTTTACGACATTATGGCGTCTTACATACATAATTCTTGTGATGGACCCACGGATCGATTTTCTTTCACGATCGTAGCGCCGGCGGAGATGGGCACAGGGGGCAAATTGGAATTTGCAATCTCCTTCACGGTGAATGACGTCGTATACTGGGACAATAATGATGGTCGTAATTATAGCGTTCTGTGTTACGCCAAAACGACGCCGACCGAAGCAGAAAGTGCGTGGATGCATTTCCTGTAATTTTGACGTGACGCAAGGCACAAAAAAGTATTTATAATTTAACATAAAAATATAGTTTTAGATTCCAAAAGCTTTAAATGCAAGGAGAATCATAATTGCTGTAGCATATTACCGCATAGATTACGTTTTGTAGTTTGCAGAGAATGTACTATTACCTTGTATTACCATGTTAAGTGTCGAGTTAGATGTGATATTGGAGGTAAAGTTTAATCTCGAAATATAGTAGAAATTCATCAAGCAAGCAAATCGAGTATTCAGACTCACTGCCATGCCTAACTGCCATGCAGAATAGTTTGAACATATGACATTGGTTTGTGGCAGCTAATAGCAATAAAAGGAGTGTTTTGAACAAACGATAACCGCCTCAGACAAGAAAATCGTTCATGCTAGTACTTCCGTCTTGGGTGCACTTTAACATGAAATCTGCATTTAATTGAACATTAACATTTTCAAAATATACGCTCGTTTCAAGGTTTTGCCACTCGTTTTGCATTTGTGTGGGAACAACGACCCCTCACCCCCACCCCCACCCCCAAAAAAAAAAAAAATGGGTTACCATACGTTTCTCTCGTCTGGTTTTCTCGTCTGATCGGCTTAGAGTTGTTAAAACACTTCTACCGATTGCACAAGTCGTGTGAATAAAAGCTGGTGCGGAAAAGCTCGAAGTGTTCCAACCATGTTTGATGTAGGATGGGGAGACTGGTACACAAGTCCTTACAGTGTAGGTTTCTTATCGGTATTACCCTATCGTATTTTTACTACCGTATGCTAGGTACGAATTTATCCGTTTCACATCCCCAAACAAAATTTACAAAGAGGGCGCATTTTTTGACATGTACTGCGTGAGCACATAAAACCAGAAGCGAAAAATTAGGATTTGATGAGTGGGCTACAAAGATGCTATATTTTGTAACTTTTTGTTTGTGCCGAGGCAATTTAAGTAAAATATTTGGCACAACAGCACACCAGGGTATCCAGTCCATGCTATTCCTATGGTAGGATTCGAGCCCACGCTCTTGATTTGATGTCCTGTACGTCAACCATCTATCCAAGTCAGAATCGTGAATAAAAGTGCAAGAAATTTTTTAGACATTAAAAAACCTCATCTGTGTTGGAACATTAAAGCGCGAATTTTATTTTGTATTTCAAAAGTTATAAAAAAGATTTTTATTTTAAGTAAATGATATAAAATTAAATTCAATGAAGAGTTCACGTATATATATATATATATATATATATATATATATATATATATATATATATATATATATTATTCAATAGGTCATGTAAAAAGATCTCAAACTATTTGCCATTATAAGTAAATAAGGAGAAGACTTTCAACTTTATTGCTTCAAAAATTTCTTTATCCGCCTTATGTTGAATATATATAAAAAATAGTTTGAGATCTTTTTACATGACCTATTGAATTTTAAGTCGGTAAGACCCCACCAAATGATCTGTGAATTAAGCTCCAAATTTGTGAAAGAAGTAAATATATACAAGTACGTAGGTATATTTATAGATACATAACACTGTTAAAATTAAGAACTGTGATTTAGGTGTGTGGATAATGGCATATAATGCCATTTGTAAGATTGAACCAACGGGTTCCGTGGAGGAGAGGGGAAGGAGGGGACGAGACCGTATCTGTAGATTCGCAAAGAAAATGTTTTTATCTATCGTTTGGTTGCCCACGTTTTTGGAACGGATTAGGTGGTCAATGTAGACGAACAAATAGACCTCCGCTTTTTTCTGACATTTTTCTGGCAATGTCAGAAAGAAAAGGGTGAGATCTATTTGTTGGCCTAGTGGCTAAAGTAGGTTTTATTGTGTAAGAAGAGGGATAAATAAAAACTCCGACGCCATGGTACATAGACGATGTTTGAAGTGATCATACTAAAACAGACGCTTATCAATTAGCAGTTTCTCTTTACCCTCAATTGCGCCGCAGACTTCAAAGACTCCCAAATTTTTAAGTTGACACCCAGTTTTGATACCAGAGTATGTTTTTTTTACTCCATCTTAACCACCAGTTTTGACACCAAGGCGATTTTTGACTGTCTTGCACCCCTGGGGGATACACTGAATAGGGTGTCGTTTATTTCTTTTTACGAATTATATTTATGTTATACATACTTAGTCAAGAACTTGATGCATTATAATTGAATAAATAATGAGATTTTTTAAACTTTAAATAACTGATGAATTGAGTAACAACATGTAAATAAATTAATTTTGTATTATTTGCAAACTACGGTACTGGGTAGCATCTGTGCAAATGACCATGGTGGGTTGTATCTCTAAGATTCGTACCCTCCTCCCTCATCTGTACAAATGACAATGCTGGGCTGTATCTCTAAAGATGCGTACCCTCATCTGTACAAATGACCATGCTGGGTTGTATCTTTAAAGATTCGTACCCTCCTCCCTATCTGTACAAATGACCATGATGGGTTGTATCTTTAAAGATTCGTACCCTCCCCCTCATCTGTACAAATGACCATGCTGGGTTGTATCTTTAAAGATTCGTACCATCCTCCCTCATCTGTACAAATGACCATGCTGGGTTGTATCTCTAAAGATTCGTACCCTCCTCCCTCATTTGTACAAATGACCATGCTGGGTTGTATCTCAAGATTCGTAACCAACCCCCTCATCTGTACAAAGACCATGCTGGGTTGTATCTCTAAAGATTCGTACCCTCCTCTCTCATCTGTACAAATGGCCATGATGGATTGTATCACTAAAGATTCGTACCCTCCTCCCTCTCCGTTTCCTCAGGAATGACGTTTAGAAATGATTGTTGTTTATTATTCAGAGAGAGGGAGCGCAAAAAAGATTGTTTTGATGTGATTATAAGCTGTTTAACGGCAGTGTTAGATCTTCAGAGGTATATATAAAATCCAAGCAAGTTCTGATTGTAATGGTCGTTGTTTTGTCATTTTACTTTCTGATAATTTCCTTAATAGTGTACATTTTAAATAAGTAATGAAGGGAAACTTTCAGCAACTCTCTCTCTCTCTCTCTCTCTCTCTCTCTCTCTCTCTCTCTCTCTCTCTCTCTCTCTCGTGCACACAAACACGTGATGTCCTTGATCTAGAATATTCCATCTTTCGCATAACTTTATTTTAATATATATGTTCTAGGATGCGTGTCATCTTTGTATCCGTTCTGGACAAGAGGCTGGACTATGTCTTCAGATCTTATTTTGTACAAGCCGTTGTTAACGTGTTTGTGTAAACTTTTAACTAAAAACAACGCGAGACACCCTCCTGCTCGTTCAACATTTGCGCTGTACATTTTATCTCGGTCGTATAAAACTAAAGGTACAGACCTGAAAATTTGTGATTTATGTGTACAGAAGATTGTACAATATTTCCGTGCTATTATGTGTACAGAAGATTTACAATATTTCCGTCCTCATGGATCAGTGTTGGTGAGATATGGCTAGTTGGGTTGGTAGGAAGAAATAGCAGAAAAGAGGAAAGGAAAAAACGGTGACGACATAGTTTCTTTACAAAATGTCTCGTTCTTCCCGTTTTTATACAAGGTTATTAAGTGATATATTGTCATTCCCTGCTTGAATGCACACGTAACTTAAGTTCTCCAATACTTTAATTAGTTTCCCATTATCTAAACTTAGGGCTATTGATCGTAGCTTAAGTTCTCCAATACTTTAATTAGTTTCCCATTATCTAAACTTAGGGCTATTGATCGTAGCTTAAGTTCTCCAATACTTTAATTAGTTTCCCATTATCTAAACTTAGGGCTATTGATCGTAGCTTAAGTTCTCCAATACTTTAATTAGTTTCCCATTATCTAAACTTAGGGCTATTGATCGTAGCTTAAGTTCTCCAATACTTTAATTAGTTTCCCATTATCTAAACTTAGGGCTATTGATCGTAGCTTAAGTTCTCCAATACTTTAATTAGTTTCCCATTATCTAAACTTAGGGCTATTGATCGTAGCTTAAGTTCTCCAATACTTTAATTAGTTTCCCATTATCTAAACTTAGGGCTATTGATCGTAGCTTAAGTTCTCCAATACTTTAATTAGTTTCCCATTATCTAAACTTAGGGCTATTGATCGTAGCTTAAGTTCTCCAATACTTTAATTAGTTTCCCATTATCTAAACTTAGGGCTATTGATCGTAGCTTAAGTTCTCCAATACTTTAATTAGTTTCCCATTATCTAAACTTAGGGCTATTGATCGTAGCTTAAGTTCTCCAATACTTTAATTAGTTTCCCATTATCTAAACTTAGGGCTATTGATCGTAGCTTAAGTTCTCCAATACTTTAATTAGTTTCCCATTATCTAAACTTAGGGCTATTGATCGTAGCTTAAGTTCTCCAATACTTTAATTAGTTTCCCATTATCTAAACTTAGGGCTATTGATCGTAGCTTAAGTTCTCCAATACTTTAATTAGTTTCCCATTATCTAAACTTAGGGCTATTGATCGTAGCTTAAGTTCTCCAATACTTTAATTAGTTTCCCATTATCTAAACTTAGGGCTATTGATCGTAGCTTAAGTTCTCCAATACTTTAATTAGTTTCCCATTATCTAAACTTAGGGCTATTGATCGTAGCTTAAGTTCTCCAATACTTTAATTAGTTTCCCATTATCTAAACTTAGGGCTATTGATCGTAGCTTAAGTTCTCCAATACTTTAATTAGTTTCCCATTATCTAAACTTAGGGCTATTGATCGTAGCTTAAGTTCTCCAATACTTTAATTAGTTTCCCATTATCTAAACTTAGGGCTATTGATCGTAGCTTAAGTTCTCCAATACTTTAATTAGTTTCCCATTATCTAAACTTAGGGCTATTGATCGTAGCTTAAGTTCTCCAATACTTTAATTAGTTTCCCATTATCTAAACTTAGGGCTATTGATCGTAGCTTAAGTTCTCCAATACTTTAATTAGTTTCCCATTATCTAAACTTAGGGCTATTGATCGTAGCTTAAGTTCTCCAATACTTTAATTAGTTTCCCATTATCTAAACTTAGGGCTATTGATCGTAGCTTAAGTTCTCCAATACTTTAATTAGTTTCCCATTATCTAAACTTAGGGCTATTGATCGTAGCTTAAGTTCTCCAATACTTTAATTAGTTTCCCATTATCTAAACTTAGGGCTATTGATCGTAGCTTAAGTTCTCCAATACTTTAATTAGTTTCCCATTATCTAAACTTAGGGCTATTGATCGTAGCTTAAGTTCTCCAATACTTTAATTAGTTTCCCATTATCTAAACTTAGGGCTATTGATCGTAGCTTAAGTTCTCCAATACTTTAATTAGTTTCCCATTATCTAAACTTAGGGCTATTGATATATGAATGCGAGTAGATTTTAAATATCTACTCTGACAGGATTATACATTACTCACAACTCCAAAGGTGTTTAATCTGGCATAAGTTGAAGTTCGAATTGTTTGTGTTTTTTTAATGTATTTTTTAATGTAAAGGAAGATAACTCTGTTTGTTCCAGAAATGCGTTGGTAATATTTTGTTTCTTTCAAATACGTTGCGTGAAAAAGGAAAAAGGTCACAATTAAGTGTACAATGTAAATTTAGGTATGCGTAGATTTCATCCAGGTGCCAGAAAAGTTGCCCCGATCATGCACGCTACGTACAATTAACGTTTCAGAGAATTCCATGCACACGTATACCAATAGTTCAGTACCATATATTCGTTCTTTTGGAAATTTGGCCTCGCCGTCCTATTATGGCAAACAGTATACCGCAGACTTTGTATGATTTATACTTTGCTCACCCGTATTTGTAGACTATTGGTCACTCGCTTGATTCATCTTTTTGAACTTTTGTATTACCAACGTTCTTGTCAAATCACAATGCACATACGCCTCTTGCTTTGGGCCAGTTCCAAATGATATCACGTGATGTCTTTTTCTGGATTTATCTTGGAATAGGACCAACCTTTTTTTTTACTATTGAAGCATGTTACTTTTTCTTCTCCTGAAAGAACTTTATGATGGCAGAGTCATTGAAACATTATTCTTTTTGATGTTGCTAAATTTAACAAGACCCAAAAGACACAAGCACTTGTTTTGGCAGCATTTACAGATTCCTTAATTTGAAGAATTTCTGTATATGTATCAGCTGAAATTTGGCGATATTTATGTATTAGCTGAAATTTGGCGTTATTTTTGGTCACTTCGTTACCCCGAAGTGACCTGGCATCTTTTCGGAAAAGGGTTTTAGTGTATGTGGATTAACTTTGGTTGTGGTATTGTTTCGCTTCACACAAGGGACACCATTGTAAGTTCATGCTTTCTAAGCCCCCGACAGGATCTGATTCAGTACATTAGTTGTGGGGGCCCCGAGTGGCCGAGTGGTCTAAAGCGCTGTCCGTTACGGACCACTGCCATCTCACCTCTGTCTGCGTGGGTTCGAGTCTAAGATTCGGCTAATGTAGTTAAGTGAGAAAGCTTGCCAGTAGCTTCTCGTGGGTCGGTGGTTCTTTCCGGGGTTTTTCCGGTTTCTTCCTCCACCACTAATACTGGCCGCCATGTATAGCCTATATATTGTGCTGAAAAATGGCGTTAAACCATAAAAAACAAACAAACAAACATTAGTTGTGACCATCAACAGAACCTTTAATTTGAATTTATGTAGATGTCCCAGCTGAAAATTCTCGTTACTTTTGGCATAGTGTCAAATGATCGTCAACAGAACCATTCACTGTAATTTCTGTAGTCGCAGCTGAAAATTGGCGTTACGTTCGTGTTAGTTTTAACCAGCAGTTGTCTGACATTTCTGAAAAGAGGGTTTTAGTATGAATTAAGGTTCTGGGGCAGGTACGCCATTGTAACCTGATGCCTTACAAGCCCCAGAGTTGAAAATGTTGGATATTTATAAATATGCGTGCGTATAGAGCTGTTATTTGTTCCCCGCGTACTATATACACAGCGTTATGATTTTTTATTATGCGTCTCGTTCAGTTTTTACAAATACCGTTGTGGGTCACAGAGTGATCGAGTGGTCAAAAGCACTCTCCGTTACGGATCACTGCCCTCTCACATGTGTCTGCGTGGGTTCGAATCTCAGATTGGACCAGTGTGAGTATGTGAGAAAGCTTGCCAGTAGCTTCTCGTGGGTCGGTGGTTCTTTCTGGAGATTTCCCGGGGTTCTTCCTCCACTATTAATAATTACCGCCATGTATAGCCTATCGTGTGCAGAAAAATGGCGTTAAACTCTACAACAACAACAATAACAACAAACGCCGTTGTAAGAGATGGTGCGCTTCATTTGAAACCTTTATTTCTCGCAAACGGATTTGTTGCTTTTCTGATGAGATCTACGTAAAGTTGACCACAACTCGGGCGTGGTTGTCTTAAGCTATCACTCCTTTCCAGATAATTAGTGCGTTACGCAGGCAAACCGACATGTTGACGATGAAAAGTACAAAGATGTTAAACTTGTTGAGGAAGCAACCTGTCTTTGTCAAATTCAAGAAGACCGCTCCGGTGGCCTAGTGGTTTGAGCGTACGCCTCAGATGTGGGAGGTCGTGGGTTCGATCACCGACCGAATCATACTAACAACTTATACAAATGGTACTAACAGCTGCCTTGCTTTGCGCTCAGCATTAAGAGGTTAGTATTTGGACTGGATAATGTGACTGGGTGCGACACGATGCTACATGTCTGCAGCATGATGCCCTAGTGATAGACATCACAATAAACTGCCACACTGCATACATTGTAGTGATATGACTGACAAAATCGTCAAGCTACGTTAAAAATCCAAATTTATTTGGTTTCTGCCAGGATTTGGTTTGATTTTGTGGGTTTCAAGCCATTTTTTAGCACAAGATAGGCTATACAGGGCGGCCAATATATTAGGTGGACAAAGAACCCATGAAAACCCCGGAAAGAACCACCAACGCACGATATAGTACCGAAATGCCCACATTGGCCGCGCCGAGACTCGAACCCACGCGGACACAGGTGAGATGTGAGTGAACTTTAAATAGTAGATCCTAAGTCAAGTCCACTGGAGCTGAATAACTCCTTTCTGCAAGACCAGTCAAGTTTCATTTATCTTTTTTTTTTTAAACGTCACAGGCAGGTTACATCTGGAACGGGACGGTCTCCAATTGATAATGTCGTTGAGAGATGAAACCGACTTTGTATTTTGTAACATTTGTTTCTTTTTGCTAAGCAAGTCCACTTTCATTCATAAATTTTAATCAAACTTTATACGTAACCCTTTGTTAGGCACATGCCTGTTGATTTAGAGCATAGAGGTCACAAATCAAGGTCACATAAACAAAACACAGTTTAAGTTCACAATATAGGTATATTTACCACAATGCTTCCGTATCCAATTTATGTTAATTTTATCATTGCATTACATTTGAGGATGAGCACTGTAACAGGTCAAAGGTAAGCGTCACCGAACATAAAATTGAATTTTTTTTAAAATTAAGTTTGTATTTTAATAAGTTATTGTCTATTGGGATGGGATGGGGCGTCCATTATCCAAATTAATATAGTGAATGCTTTATCAAGTAATTCAGATGATGGTAACAGTTGTAACCGAGCGGGTGTGTCAGACATAGATTTTGGTGTCACAGCCATGATTTGACAATGGCACATCAAGCAGTAGCCAAATATACGGACGGACACCACAGACAGACACACGCACATTTTAGTGATTGGTGCTTTGACCAACTATACTCTGGACAGTACCATTGGTCAATGCAGAGAGAGGCTAACGCAGTTGGATTAATATCATTCAGATACTCGTGAACCACCGACCAAATACATTTGGCCAAAGAGTGAGGCATCGTGATATTCGGACACTATACCTTTTTCGAAGTTAAAGGTTTAATGCATGTTTAGGTGACTATATAAATCATGTACGAATTTTAATTGTAATAAATTCACTATTTTCCTGACATTTTTTCCATAAATATTTTATTAAATGCACTGCAACAAACACTAATTAGCATGTGTTAAGTCTCAGCATAAAATATAATAATGTTATATTGCGTGTTATGCTAATGAGTAGGCGTGGTTATCTATATTCTAGCGACATGTCAGGTCACACATCCAGACAGACAGACAGACTCAACAAGTTCAATCTTAACGTTGTTAGTATTTGTTCTAACTGGTACGGGAGTAGTTCATAGACGGCTATTTCAAACACATGCATGTAAGCTGTGGCAGACATTCACGTTCTTCCTCTTCTTTTTTTTTATACGCCACTGCAACGCAGCGAGATATCTTGATTCGTTCCAGTTTGTTCGTTCGTCCGTTCATGCCAAACTGTCTTCATAGCCAGATTCAGTCAACATAGGCGAATTTACATTTTTTGTTCATTTTAATATGTATGCTTTGATGATCTGAGATTATCTCGTGGTTTTAAAAAAAAAATCTTATTTCCATATGTGCCTTAAATAAGTATACATGAATAAGAATGACGGAAGTAGCCCATTCTACCAGTTTCTACCCTGCAGTAAATATGCGTTAGTGTCTAATAATTGTACCGAACAGGGCGCAGAATCTCTTATCTTTGAATATTAGGGAAATTTAGTGATGACGTCATTAACCGTTATTTCTACTATCCGAACTTTGACTACATATTTCTGTTCTGGAAATTTAAATAAAATTATAAAATGATACAATCTGAAATAAAAAGCAAGATCAACATTTTATCTTGTGAAATTACTTTCATCATGTTATTCAGCATATTTACTGCAGGGTAGAAACTGGTAGAATGGGTTACTTCCTTCAGTTCGATTTTGCTAGAAAGGGATTGTGACCGTAATGGTGAAAATAAAGGTTAATTCGCCGATTGGATTCAGGACATGGTCATTTAAGAGTTGTGCGTTGGTACGTTACTGTTTTTTGAATGTATATGTGTAGTTTTTCAGTCTTCTTGCGATTCTGAAGTGATAAAAGATTCGTGAGAAAAAGTCGAATCGAGCGAACGGGTGTGGTCACGCTTGCACTCCTTGTGTTTATTTATTTTACCGATAAGGGTTTGTTGTCAGCGATTTCGCCGTACTTTGTTGATAAAACGTCAGACTCCTGTGGTAGTTTGGGCTAGGAAAGTCGCCTAAGTCCTTTGTGACCTCTTTCAGTTGTATCATGCTTTTCGCGAATAAATTGGTTGCCGTTAAACTTCGTTTAGGAATTTCAAAATAAAATCATTGAAATTGAACACATTATGTACCGGTAAATAGATATACGTGTAAACAATTCATCATGATACAAGATTTGTGCCACCTATTGCATGAACCGCTTTTAACCAGAATAATATAACCGTAAAACGGATAACTATAGGTTTTATCAGGATATTCTGAGAAAACACGAGAACATTTTCATGTGGAAAAACTTCTAGCAACAGATAAAACTTCGAGTCACTTTTAACCGCAACGGTGTTTCAAGTATGGCGATATCCTGTGCGTTGGTAATGACGTCAACTATGAGAAAGAAATCGATAAAGGTCCCCAGCGAAAGCAATTAAAGGCGAAATATATGCACATTTTACAGTCCATTTGCCACATGCAGCTTGTATTCATGTAAGGTACATCGTCACTTTTTTTGGTCTTTTATCACCGCTCATGTAGCCTAGTAATTAGAACGTCCACCTCGAATGCGGGAGGTCGCGGGTTAGTCGTACCGAGTCGTACTAAACGCTTACAAAAATTGTACAAACAGCTACCTCGCTAGGCACTCAGCATTCAGAGTTTAGTGTTAGGACTGGTCGGCCTGGTGACAAGATAATATGACTGGATGGGAAATGATGCTACATGTTTGCAGCATGATTTCAGTGGTAGACATCATAATAAACTGCTACACCTCAGACATCGTAGCGAAATAACTGAAAATTGTTAAAGCTACGCTAAAACTCAAAATCACACACACGCGCACACGCGCGCATCTCTTTCGTGCTGTTTGACCTACTCTATTGTGATGAAAGCCGTATTAGCCTGACTTCAAAGAAAGCACACGACTTAAGTGAAGTTTGTTTGGCATGTTTCTATGTATAAATAGATATAACTAATAATAGTTTTTAATCCATTTTAATAATCGTAAATTGTCAAACGTCTGGCGCTCAGCCATATTATGACCGCATGGAGATCCTTTTCTTTTAAATTGCATTGACGTCAGCTTTAATACTTTAAAAAATTGTCATAGTGATACATCTCCCGGGGAAAGTATAATTTTAATTTAAACTTGATTTAAGTCAACTCTTCATATTCTTGTTTAGTCTCTCTTCTTCATATCATATAAGTTACATACACACATACACACGAACGCACATTTTTACTTTGAACCAAAGTCGCACCGGTGGCCTAAGTATTTAGAGCGTCCGCCTCGAATGCGATAGGTCGCAGGTTCGAACCCCGGCCGAGTCGTACCAAAAACTTATTAATAGGTACTACCAGTTGCCTTTGCTTGACGCTCAGCATTAACAAGTTAGTACTAGGACTGGTCGAACTGGTGTCAGGATAATGTGAGATGTGATGCCACATTTCTGCGGCATAATGCCCCTGCTAGACATCGTAGTGATATGACTGAACACTTGTTAAAGTTACGTTAAAAATCAAGATCACACACACACACACACACACACACACTTTGAGCCAGCTTGCATGTTATGTTTTATTTGAACAATATGATGTATGTAAATTGCATCCGTTGTCTTCTTCTTAAATGTTCCCACGTCATAAGAAAAGATGGCCGTGGCAGGGTAAGAGCTCTCAGGTTTTTATTTAACTTTAGACTAGCCCACCTCTTTAACTGTTCAGTTCTGTTCGCATTTAAAATCGTGTTTTGCTGGCAAAATGGAACGTTATATTTAGATGCGTTTCAAACTTTAGGATTTGCGATATGCAATGGACGTGAGTTTAAATATAATAGGCTTCCTTTTAAAGTGATTTCAGATATTATCTTTTGAAAATTGTTTGAAACTTGACCCTTACATGAAATATTTGGTACTTGCGACCTTTATCAATCTGAAAAACATAGGCTGGTACTAGTGCTTGTTTACGGAATTCTTTTACAAGCATGGAGATGAAAACATGTAGTTTAGAAGGAACTTTGCTTTCATATATGACCCAACATGATGCATTTGAATAGGCATCCATAAAGACTTTAGATGAATTTCTTTACCTGTCGGTCTTTCCTTTTTTTCTCTTTGAATTCCGTTTAAGGCTTGTGGGAAAACATTATTGTGCTTGAATTAGATACAAGACGTTTTAGTGTCGTATTTAGAATGTGCCAATTTACTGAATGACTGATGTTTAACGGCACATCAACAGATGTCATTTAGTGCGGAGTCCGAGTCGAGTGTCCTGGCCAGGAACATAACATAGCAGCCGATTCAGTCAGTTCTTGACAGAATTCGAACCGCCGGCCGACTGCCTTTGCAACATAAGTGATTAGAGCGTCCGCTTTGATGCTGGAAGTCGCAGGTTCGAACCCCGGTCGAATCATACAAACGTTTTTTTTATATTATTATTATTATTAGAAAATAGTATTAGCAGGTGCCTCGTGTGGCGTTCAGCAGTAAAAGGTTAGTGTTAGGACTGGTGTCAAAATAATGACTTGGTAGAACATGATGCTACATGCCTGCGGCATGATGCCCCAGTGTTACTTAAATATCACTGTAATCTGTCATACTGCAGACATCGTAGAGATATGACTGAAAAAATTGCTAAATCTATGTTACAAATCTCTCTCTCTCTCTCTCTCTCTCTCTCTCTCTCTCTCTCTCTCTCTCTCACACACACACACACACACACACACTGATGATCATGTTTTTATTTTACATTACCTAACAAATCAGTAATGCCAGCAAGGTGCCTACGATGTGAACTCTTGTTTATCTGCACTCTCTACAATCTGCATAGTTGAAGGAAACAAGTAGCAGCGAGAAAGACAAGACAGAGTGCCTTTATTACATGACTCATTGCAACAACGAGATATGTATGCTTTATGCATCTGCCGTTTCCTAGGAAACTATATTGCTGTCCGGGGCAATATTCTCTCTCATAAAAAACATGTATTCTGTATAACTTACATTATTAAACGATAAGAGAGATAAGACACGTAATGTCTGGGGTTGCCTAAATCAAGACAAGATTTCGTCTATCATGGTAACTCGTGATTTGGGAGTATCTAAGCTGTCATTACGAACATTGTGCTTTGGATGTCCTTTGTTTTCCCACTTTGCCAGTTCTACCAATAATAGGGAACATATGTGTAAATGCATGTTCATCAGTCTGTCCTACTCGTGCTTGCGTTTCTGCATGTGCTGTTGTTGTCACTGCCATCTTTAAAAAAAAAAAACAACTTCTGAAAAGACGTACTATATATTGCATCAAGTTGAATATCTAGGAGACCTCCCTCAAGTCGGACTTTTAAGGTTTCCGTGCCCTTTTTAGACTTATTGTTTAACATTCTAAATTTGGGGGCCCCGAGCAACGTTCTCTCTAAGCGAATGGTAGAAATGCGCGCAGTGCTCGTTGCAGTGTGCAAGCATTACGGAGACGAGCAAAATTTAACGTTGGATTGGCAATTCAGCTGAGCAGCTGCGCGCGCGCTTAGAGGGAACGTTGGCCCTGAGTGGCCGAGTGGTCTAAAGCGCTGTCCGTTACGGATCACTGCCATCTCACATCTGTCTGCGTGGGTTCGAGTCTCGGATTTAGCCAATGTGGGTATGTGAGAAAGCTTGCCAGTAGCTTCTCGCGGGTCTGTGGTTCTTTCCGGGGTTTTCCGGATTCTTCCTCCACCATTAATACTGGCCTCCATGCATAACCTTTATTGTGTTCAAAAATGGCGTTAAACCATACAATTTAAAAAAAATTAAAAATAAAATTTCTAAATTTAAAAACGTTTACCGTGGCAGCGTTGTAGATTTTCAGCAAAAGAATGTATCTGCTTTTGATAAATGACCAAAATCTGCCCATATAAATTATGGTTTGAAGGGAATAAGTTAATTGGTTAAATTTGTTGATTTACTAATGAGTTTTTGTTTTTTTATTTTTGAAATGAATATCAAATATGAAAACTCCCAGTACGACCCAGCATAGAGACACTTCGACTTCGTACACTTTTCACAATCACATTAATTCATGTGTCAGAAGTTGTTTTAATAAGGTGTGCAGTAGAGGTTTTCATAAGTGAGGTTTTTCATATTTTGTATTGTGTTGTTTTTTTTTTCTCCAAAGTTATCTTGCATCTAACGCATAAAAATAAATAACAAAAACAAAAGACTAAATATGAATGCAATTAAAGTATAACAAGTGAATGTTCTACTAATATTGAATATACAACAAAACTTTGGATTTTTTTAAATTTGTAGATAAAGCATGGTCTCCTAATTCTATTTGCAACTAAGTGATCGATCGCAGACGACTCACGTGCGTATCACGTATTCCATCCAGTACATGTGTGCGACGCACGTGTTCTTCGCGTGCACTGGCTCCAGGCTTTCGCCTCGTACGTTATACAGTATGTCTCGTTATCACCTTTGGATGTCTGAATGTAGCGATTAGTACGTCAACATAGGCAATTATGCCATTACAGTCAGATAACTTGGCGTATTATTTTGAGAGTTCGCTGCCGAAACACACATGTATATACTATAGTAAGTACATTATGTATATGGTGACTGTACATGGCATACACAGTCTGTTTTTCAGTAGAAGATTGGGTGTTTCATTGATATGAGCGTTAAACTTTATTATCTTTTTAACACCCAATAACATTTTCATCGTAACATGCGTATATTGCTGTCTATTTAAGAATCTTCCTTTGAAATTTGGCATTAATCTATCATTTAATTTATACAAATCTATTCAATATCTAGTTCATGCATTAGTTCGATTTTCGGCACGTAATATACAAGTATATCATTGTGATTAAGCTGTCTGCTTGCCAGGACTATTCAATACGGGTTTTCAAAATTATTTTGAGTGGCATTGATGGCTGCATAATACCCAATTTAGATTTCAGTTGATGTCATCTCTTATAATGGCTTTATTGCAAATTTTGAAGGTTTTGCCTACTACGCAATGCAAGGGATATTTATCGTTCGGTAATGTGTTTTCGAGGATCCTCTAATTTCTGAGGATGAATAGAGCGCATCTGATTCTTCTTAATTAGAAATATAAGTTGTGACATTTCTGCTTAATTACAAATAAACGTTGTGACATTCCAGCGTAAATATGTTTAAAACAAATGCTGGAATTTATAATTAGAAATAATAGAAATAGAAATAGAACACATTAACGGGAAAAATTACATGTAATTAATTCAACGTAAGAGTCGTGTATTATTTGTTGTTGTTGTTGTTGTTGTAGGGTTTAACGTCATTTTTCAGCACAAGATAGGCTATACATGGCGGCCAGTATTAATGGTGGAGGAAGAACCCGGGAAAACCCCCGGAAAGAACCTCAGACCCACGGGAAGCTACTGGCAAGCTTTCTCACATAGCTACATTAGCCGAATCTGAGACTCGAACCCACGCAGACAGAGGTGAGATGGCAGTGGTCCGTAACGAAGAGCGCTTTAGACAATTTTGCCACCCGCCAGTTTTTACACGAAAGATAGATATACTTATATCTAGTACAAAACTATATATCAAAGCTCATGTTATATTAAAACTTCGATGGAAGTCTGGTATGTGTTAACTTACCGTATTTAATAACGTCTGATCAAAGGCTGATAAGGTTTTGACTCAGTCATAACTTTTGAATTAAAATTCATGAAACAGTTATATCCAATCTGGAGCCGTGGTTAAAACCATAAATAACTGTTAAAGGAATTGAGACTTTTAATTAGTACTAGAAAATCAATTGTTTATTATTTAAAATTAAGAACTAATTTACAGATATGTACTGGTGAAAAGAAAAACTTTAAACATATGAAGGATATTTCATTTGCAATACGAATAATAATAATAATAATAATAATAATAATAATAATAATAATAATAACAACAATAGGTGTATTATTTCTTATAAAGAATTTTGTATGCAATTCATAATATTGTCAGTTCCTCTCACATTTTAATTTATAACTTTGATAATTAAATTATTTAAGTTTACCAAACTTGTTAGTTTTTCTGTTACTTACTTTATTTCCACAGAGTGAGTTAAAACATTTGTTTAATTGGAAGAATGGCAAAATTTATGAGTTGTGGCTTTAAAGAACTAGAAAATAAAATTAGCCAAACCATTTTATGGTTGACTTTACAGTTTTGAAAATAAGCATTGTACTTTTATTTGACTTGCATTTCAATGGTCTAAAGGACAAATATGACGAATAATTGAAGTGACCGTATGTATGTATTAGTGTTGAAATACCGCTCCGGTGGTCTAGTGGTTAGAGCGTACGCCGCGGAAGCGGGAGGTCGTGGATTCGATCCCAGGCCGAGTCATACCAAAGACTTACAAAAAATGGTACTAACAGCTACCTCGCTTTGCGCTTAGCATTAAGAGGTTTGCGTTAGGACTAGTCGGCCTGGTGTCAGGATAATGTGACTGGGTGGGACATCATGCTACATGTCTACGGCATGATGCCCCAGTGCTAAACATCACTATAAGCTGTCTCACTGCAGACATCATAGCGATATAACTGAAACTTTGTGAAAGCAAAGTAAAAAAAATACTAATCAAACAAACAAACAAGTGTTGAAATATATTTTGTATTATGCTACAAAATACAATGTACATTTGTATGACAACCGCGAATACCAACGTTATAATTGATATGAAACGCCAATAGCCAACAAGGAAATGGGTAGATTATGCCAAGATAACATTAATGGCATACATAAAAAAAACATATACAAAACTGTGTGTGGTCTTTATAGTACACTGTATGACTGTAGAGTAACACAGTTTATGGCAATAGTACTAAGAAATGTGTTGCTGAAATGAATCCCAAAGAAGATGCGTATTAAGAATGTTTAAAAAAAACTTTAAATCTTGAACAATTGAATTCACGAGATTACACCATCACAAGATCTACTAGCACGAGTTTCCTCTGACCCTTGCACCCGATTTAAAAATGGGGTGGCAAGGGTCAGAGAAAATTCGGACTCGAGATCTACAATATGTAAGGTTGCTTTTTTTCTACAATAGGATACTAAGCAATATTGAATTGATACCATAAATGACTTTAAAAAATTAATTGCATAATCTTTTATTTCGAACTCCAAAGTATATTCCAGCCTCCCTAAAATTGTCATCTTTCGCTTTTTCATCAATTTCATCCACTATATCTCAAATAACGGTGTATCCCGCATCATTTCATCCACTATATCTCAAATAACGGTGTATCCCGCATCATTTCATCCACTATATCTCAAATAACGGTGTATCCCGCATCATTTCATCCACTATATCTCAAATAACGGTGGATCCCGTATCATTTCATCCACTCTATCTCAAATAACGGTGGATCCCGCATCATTTCATCCACTCTATCTCAAAAAACGATGTATCCCGCATCGTTTCATCCACTGTATCTAAAAAAAAATGGTGTATCCCGCATCATTTTCATTGAAAATATTTTCTGTAGATATTTTAAATATTGTCTTACATTTCCTCGAAGATCTTTATGATGCAGTTGTACTGCACACATGAAGATATTCCAAAATGGATACCGCGAAATGCTCGCTTTGATTAATCGATTTTCATTTTCGCCCCATTTAGGTTACACTATCTCTATGAGAAACTAACTTGGTTTCCTCGCATACAATAACAAGTGATTTTAGACTTATCTAATGTATAACCAGGATGTATTTTAATTAACATTGTTGTACTAAAAGTTATATTTTGTTTGCACGTTTTACTGTATAGTGGTCGAACAAATGGTGATAATACATTCAGAATGGCTTTTTTTTAAAATAAAAAATATCTGTTTCAGTTATATCTCATGCAAAGTTACCGAGATGTTTAACACCACATTTATAATATGGGATGTATATAATTGTATTATGGGCTTCTTTTATGCACTTTTGTTTTGAGTGTATTGTTATTTAGAGTTAAACTAGGAAGTCACGACTTTTGAAATAAATAGTTTTAAAATATCTGAAAATGGAACCAGTTTTGCATATATGTATGTATGTATGTATGTATGTATGTATGTATGTATGTATGTATGTATGTGTGTGTGTGTGTGTGTGTGTGTGTGTGTGTGTGTGTGTGTGTGTGTGTGTGCGCGTGCGTGTGTGTGTGTATTTATATGTGCATACGGCTCAACGGCAACTCGGCACATACAGTACCATTTCAGTTTTGGTATCCTAAAAGGCGTACAAAACGGAGATAAAGGCAAAATAGTAAAATCATTAAAATAAAAAAAAGTGAAATTATCCATATAAATCTCGCTTGAAAGGTTTAAGACCTTCACAGATGGAACATCATCACGAGGCGCATCAGAGGGCAAATTTGTTGCCTCAGTTAGTCGCCCCTTAATACACCCCGACTAGTCGCCCATTTAAGACACGCCGACAATGAAAAACCTGGTAATAATTTCCCACACGTACATTCTGTCACCTACCCGTAGAGTTGTATAGTACTGTTCAGTTTATTTAAGAGCGGAGACAATAGCACTATCAAAGATAAAACAAAATTGTAACAGTGCCAGAAATGGAAAATGTTTCTACATCGTCCATTCATAAAATGTGTTGTAAATTTGAACCGAGTCCAACTGTTAACTCTAGCCCAATTACTCAGAATGAATGCGTACCAAAAGACAAGTTACGGACCGTCACATTGTTAATGAGACAGTGATCTTTTCAAACAATATGTAATTAAAGACGCACTTTGAACATTGTATCAGTACATGCGATATCAAACTAGTTCCAACCCGCAGTGTTAGATGATGTGTGGTCTTCTAGGGTATGTTCTTACACCAGTACGAATAATATTCACAAGACACAGTGTATGTTGTCTGTATTTATTAGTTACCTTACATAAAGCACCGCTTTTCATTCTAAATATCGATCTTCGAAACATAATAAAAACAAGGAAAATAAACAAAAATCCAAAAGCAAGTGCAGGAGGGTAAGAAACCCATTTTATGAATCGTAGGTGGTACTCTGGCTATAGGTGTTGCAGTAGCGTGGATTATGGGTACATATGTATACAGGATTATATTTTACAACCAAATTCTGAATAAAGACTTCTTTTTTGTGTCCGGTTCAGGGCCAAAAATAATAGTGCAGCATCTTTTTTCCGAGATAATTTGAATTTAAACGGGCATTGGGGGCAAAATTGCGGCTGTCAGAGATTACTTACGGCACGAACATAAATTTGAACCGGGGTAAAATAAAGTACATTAGCTCATTTTGATGAATAAAAAGTATAATATTGATGGTACCCAGCACAACTTAGATCGATATGTTAAAGGAAATCCATTATATGTCTATTCACGCGAGTGATCCGTTAGACATTATTATACTGACGTGCTTTTGATACGGCTTGATTTGATCGAGCAGACGTTTGGAAAGAAACTAAATACAGCAAATTAGAGAAAGGAAAGACGTTTACCCAATTTTAATTGCGTCAGAGAACTACCTAGAGCCATTCGGTATAATATGGGAAAGTCGATGAAATATTTAAAGAGTTGATAGACTGTTAAGTGGTTGGTTGTTGACCATATATACAAAAACATTATTGTTGTAAAAGAAATAGAAAAAAAAAGAAGAAGAAAAATTAAAAATGTGGAGGACATGTTCACGATATGACAAAATCTGTGGCTTCAAAATAAGCGGCGCCGTAGCGGAGAAAAAGCTGCTCCATTCAGACCATAGCCGTTAAAATGTTAACCCAAACCCATACCCTCATGTCCAGAATTCCATATTCACATGTTAACCCAAACCCATACCCTCATGTCCAGAATTCCATATTCACATGTTAACCCAAACCCATACCCTCATGTCCAGAATTCCATATTCACATGTTAACCCAAACCCATACCCTCATGTCCAGAATTCCATATTCACATGTTAAAATGTTAACCCAAACCCATACCCTCATGTCCAGAATTCCATATTCACATGTTAAAATGTTAACCCAAACCCATACCCTCATGTCCAGAATTCCATATTCACATGTTGTATAAAAATGTTTGTCCTTAATATTCAATTTTCTAGCTCTATATTTTAGATTGTATCTGTTGAATTTAACAGTAAGGGTTGAAAGTTATATTTTCTATGTCGAGGTTTTAGATTATGTTCTTTGAGTTACGTGCACGGCGGTGGTTGAAATTTAATGGCATATGTCGAGAATTCCTAATTTAAGTATTGGTTCAAGAGTGTATGTCGAAGGTTTCATTTCATATGTTGAGTATTTAGATTTCATCTGTTGAACTGCACGGCACTGTCCAATGTCGAGTATTTAGATTGTGTCTTCTGAATTACACGGCGGTTGTTGACATTTTAATGTTATATGTCTCGAGTTTCCATTTAAACTGCTGAATCACCTTGATTGTGCTGAAACTTCAATTTATATCTTGAATTCTTAGATTATATCTGTTGAATTGCACAGCGGCGATTGGACATTTTCTTGTGTTTGTCGGAAGTGCTATTTTTATATGGTGAAATGATGTGTTGGCGTTAAAAGTAACATTACACAATGTCCGCTGTAACAATTCCAAATAATATTGAGTATTAAGATACATCATTCGTGTATTCATTTATGAGGCGACATTACATTTCATGCATTTACAGTTTGAAAGTTACCATTCACATGTTGAGAATCAGAATGAATTTCTTCGCTAGAGGTCGCTCTCGTTAACGAACCGCGTTATTTGTAACATGGAGACTGCTTCTCGTTGCTGTGAAATCCAACAGATGAAATCTAGATACTCGCCATATGAAATGGAACTTTCATCACAAACAGTTTAATACAACGCGTGAGTTAGAGGTTTTGACATGTGATATTAAATTTCAATTGCCGCTGTGTAATTTAAAATATACACTGTAAAACGACGACATAGAAAATAGAACTTTAAACCACCACTGTATAACATATAAAATATAAAAACTCGAGCTAGAAAATGGAGCTTTAAGGACATGCAATTTGATCCAACGCGTGCTATTAGATTTCTCGACATACATCGAAATTTCCACTGCAACTTTCTTTTTAGACCAGTTTTTGTCGGCTACGGCACCTCATAGACACGCATTTGTGATACAATACGTGGAATTTGAATTCTGGAATACATCATTATAATTTAACCACTCCGATAAACTAGTGGTTAGAGCGTCTGCCGCGGAAGCGGGAGGTCATCGGTTCGATCCCCGGCCGAGTCATACCAAAGACTTACAAAAATGGTACTAACAGCTGCCTCGCT
Organism: Unio pictorum; assembly: GCA_030141615.1. Lineage (NCBI taxonomy): Eukaryota > Metazoa > Mollusca > Bivalvia > Unionida > Unionidae > Unio > Unio pictorum. The sequence goes on along the minus strand of JARLTB010000187.1, from coordinate 6,175,105 downwards.
TGACGCTCAGCATTAAGAGGTTAGTGTTAGTACTGGTCGGCCTGGTGTCAGGATAATGTGACAGGGTGAGACATCATGCTACATGTCTGCGGCATGATGTGCTAGACATCACTATAAACTGCCTCACTGCAGACATCGTAGCGATATGACTGAAAAATTGTTAAAGCTAAGTTAAAAATCCTAATCAAACAAACATTAAAATTTAAATAGCAGTCTTCTGATTAGACCAGCTTTTGTCCGCTGCGGCGCCTCATAGCTATAGACCCCGGACTTGTCAAATTTAAAAGTTCCTATGTCAAATTTAAATGTTTCTATTTAAAAGTTCCTATGTCAAATTTAAAAGTTTCTAGTCAAATTTAAAGTTCATATGTCAAAAAGTCCCTATGTCAAATTTAGAAGTTCCTATGTCAAATTTAAAAGTTCACATGTCAAATTTAAAAGTCCCTATGTCAAATTTAAAAGTTCGTATGTCAAATTTAAAAGTTCATATGTCAAATTTAAAAGTCCCTATGTCAAATTTAAAAGTCTCTATGTCAAATTTAAAAGTCCCTATCGTTCAGTAGTCAAACTAGGTTCTATTCACCCGGACAGCCTTTCAGAAAATTGAATGTTATGAAGTTATGACCGATAAATCACGTGGCGAATTTGGACGAGATGAAAGAAACCGATCCGTCTTTGAATGCTTTGAGGGAGAAAAGTGGCAAATTGAGTAAGAAGCAATGTAAAGGTGGGTGGAATTCAAGGTATTTTCACTGTAGAGGAGACACAACAGATGGAAAGAATTTTCATAACCCATACATATAAAATATTGATCACGTGTCCTAAAAGCAGTTCACGATTCTGGTACAAAAAGTAATTTAAATGGAATGAAAATTACAGATCAAGTGTCAGCTGGATTCTATTCACTTAGTTCGAATCCGTAGGTCGTATGACGTTTTCATAAAAAGGGGAAGATGGCTAGCTTATATACATCCTTAATTGACGTACCGTTTAAGAGAGTGACAGTGGACATTGTTGATCTCATCCCTACGGTTGCTGACCGTGAGAACGGTTACACACTGACCCTGGCCGGTAAGGCGACGTCCAAGAGGATGTCACCTTACCGAGTATCAAAACAGGATGTGCGGTCGAATCGCTATTAAATACTTAGTAGGTTAGGAGACTCAGAATAACTTCCCACAGACGGAGTGACGCTAGTCACGACACGAAAAGTTAAGCGTAGTCATGCCTACTTCGGAAGCAGTCGGTACTATGTGGCACGCTTGCTCCAAAGAAAGCAGCCATTTTGGCACGCGCGCACTTCGACACTAAAAGGTTTTTGCCCTCTAATTTATCTTAGATCTACCTGAAAGGAATGTCTGGCAATTTGAATAAAGTGCTTTGCCCACGGGTACACCATGGTAGCCGACCCTGGCCGATCCAGTCGCAAGATTTAAATCTACACCTTTTTGATCGCGATGCCAGTACGCTATCCATCCAGCCCGCATAAAACAGAAAGAGAGAAATTGATTCGAGAACAGCGAAAGTATAAATAACACAATTTAGGTGTACATCTGTTTGTACACAATATTGCAAAGTTTAAGATCTTTGCTACAGCTTTTGTTTGCTTGGGTATTTGTTTGTTTTATCAATAAGGATCAGCTTTCTCGCTCTTTTTCTTATATAATTATTTGTAAAATTGTAAAATAAATATTCCCCCCCCCCTCCACTGTAGTGTAAAATGTGGATCTCGTCCGTCGACTCCGCTATGTAATACTAGGAATCTGCAAAACAAAATAACCTACTAACATCTACAAAGCCATGTACTCACCTTGCATCACATAATACTGCAAACAAAGCATTTACCTGTGGAGTAGCGAAATAAATGGGAAAGAAAGGTGTCAGGAGGTATTTGAGAAAAGAACGTGATGAGTAGGCATGGCAATGTGTAACTGCATAAACAGACCAGTTAGTTTTTTTATCATTGAACTATGCCTTTGAATATTTTTGTTTAAATTGAGATGATGACAAATTATTTTTTTACAAAAAAGATCATAAGATTTAACAATAATGTACATTTGTCGCTATTCCTATATATTACTTTTTTATATTCCTCGTATAGAAAACACATTTTGGAATGGTGTTGCTTATGATAACGTAGCAGATAACTTATTCACTACTGGAAGGGCTACTTTAAACTAGGAAATTATTCCGGGGGCCCATAACGGTCAGGGGGGCCATCCGCTGAAGAGATGAATTTCGTGTGTGGATGTAATTCATAGGGGCCTACTGGAGACCTTTTCTTCTAGGGCCCAAAAATCCTGTACACAGCCCCGAACTTTTATTCAGGGAGTAGGGTATGTGTTTTTTTTTTTTTTTGTTCGGTTTTTGGAGGGGGTCTATGTTTGCTGTTGGGTTGTTGTTTTTGTGTTGTTGGGTTTTTTTTTTCTTCTGTTTTTTTTCTTCTTCTTTTTCTCTCATCATTTTAAACAGTAATCTCTTACATTAAATCTAATTATATAATTCTGTACGATTCATAAGTTTCTTATCTCTACTTTGAATATACGTAAGAGGCCCCAAATTATGTGTATTTGATTTGACAAACTGGATGTGTCCTTTTGCTATAGCCACATTCAAGACAGACAACTCTCAAGAGTTTTGCTATACCCACATTCAAGACAGACAACTCTCAAGAGTTTTGCTATACCCACATTCAAGACAGACAACTCTCAAGAGTTTTTGCTATAGCCACATTCAAGACAGACAACTCTCAAGAGTTTTGCTATAGCCACATTCAAGACAGACAACTCTCAAGAGTTTTGCTATAGCCACATTTAAGGCAGACAACTCTTAAGAGTTTGATTTAATTGGTGGCAGGGTCCAGTTTCGTAAATTGTCCCCTGGCAAATTTCTTAACTTAAGGGTATGGTGTGAGTTTTTGAGCTACTATTGTGTAATAATTAAAGATATGGATAAATTTGTGAACTAGGTGTTTCAGACTTGTGTTGTTCTTGAAATTGATGTCAGACATGTACACTTTCCATAGTTACTCTGCAGTATGTTGATTGTGAAATACCAATAGTCGGCTAGGAAGAAGAGCTAGCCTCCCATAGCAGTAGACACATGGGTTCAAGGCAGGTAGAATATCTCAAAAACGGCATGGATGACAACTATTATGAATTGCATCAAGCTATTTAGTAGACAATGTTTTTCAAAATTTTCATCTAGGAAAAGGCCTTGCGTTTGCACTGTGAGCACCACATGCTGTCAAAAATGGCCTTCGGATGTGAAAAATGCATGTATAAAATAGGGGTTGGGGTACATAAATATTTTATTCTAAGAACTTCAGTAGACTTGTCAGGTCATGTGTGTGATATGATTATGTTGCACTACATAATACCTATCCAGAAATATGTCCCTTTTTGACCTCACTCGCGTATTATATTTTTAATGAATTTTTATATTAGGCAGGTGCATGCGACATTAAATTTGTACATAAAAACTGGACCCTGCCCCCTTAAGGGAAAAATGCTATTAAAAAAAATTGTGCAATGAACCACATTTTGTCTTATTTTCTTGTTCTTTATTCATATGCAATTAATTCTTATACATTAGCCTTATCATAGTACCTCTATTTGTCTCCTTATTTTGAATCTCTCAGCTCTATAGGACATTCAAGGGAGGTAATTTCTTTTTGCACCTATGAATTATACCTATTGGTATCAGGACAAATTAGCATATTTTGAGCCTAACTAAGTTGCTTTGAGAGAAAATGGGGGTTTAAAATGTGTTTACTTGATTTTCATGTTGGTAACAAGCTCTGTACTCCTATTTTAATGAAAGTTATTCATATTTCATTGCAGACACACAAAAAACATTACATGACATGACATCGCACATTCTTCTAAGTCATTTCACTCCACAGGAGCAAATGCACTTTCAAGAAATCATAAGTAGACATACTGTTATAAATGGTGAATGTCATCAATGGAACGGTGTTGCAAATAGTGATGGATATGGCATATTGCGGACAATGTTTCGAGGAAAAAGAATTAAAGTTTTAGTACTTTTGTGAACAGTTCCACCATATTGGATTTAAACTTACAGTTATTGCATTGCACACAAACAGTAATGCACAAACCCTGTCTTTTGTGTACCATAACAACTGGAAAAGCATTCTTACATTGATGTGGCAGAAATACCCTGATTAGTTCTGAAAGTTTATTGACGTTGACAACACAGTTTTCTTCTGGCATACTGGTAGCCACTTTTTTACTGAGTACAGAATGAGTAATAATGTCAGTTGTTTTCCTTTTTGTAGGTCTCAATTTGCATGGAATGATGTTAGGATCTGTTGTCTCAGTCATATTGGTAGAAGCATTTAAGTTTGAAGCATGTATTCATTATGATCCAAACGCACTAAAGATTGATTATGAAAGACCGACTTGGCTTCATCATGACTTGTATTTTCTGGTAGGTCCTTATTTAAAGTAATAGAAGTTACAACATGTCCCTTTTTGTACTGAATTTTCTTCTTGTTAATATTTTTCTTGTAGCTTTTCTTTCTGTTTCCTCTCATTCTCTATATCCTTGCAATTGCTAAAGTCAGCTGTGAGTGGATAGGATTCAGAGAATATTTGGGTTAACTGTATGGGCTGTGTATTTATTTTGTATTTTGGGCTTGAGAATGGTTCATTGCAAAGGCCTGTTGTCACTGAATTTATCTGATATGTTGATGTAAGTTCAGCAAGGTTCCTCACATCAATGTCCCAACATAGAATAATATTTGTTTCTTTGTATCTGTCCCAATTAGCTAGACATAGGTGTATTCACCTTCCCCAATGCTGTTTATGTTAGCATCACTAGAACAATACCAGGTCAGGAATGTTGATGTGTATGTCTCAAGCTATAATTATTATTAAAGTACATTATAAATGTAAATGTCTGGTAACATTTTTCTTAAGTGGCACTTTTTAAAAGAAAAATTTCAACAAATAATTGCTTGAACAATAGAGAAGTTCTATCGCTAATAACAAAGAGTGTATCTCATATTCAGTCACTATTTGCAACTATAAAATCCATTCTTAGCATTCAGTCAACATCATCATGTAATTCTGGTATCTTCCTGACTATACGATGGCAAAAAGGACAGGAAATATTCCATTGCACACAAGTTTATAATTCTTTTCAAGACAGCAACCCTAGCACAAAGTATTACAATGCAATGCATTTTGCCGCAATGTAGTCACTTTTCTAAAAGAGTAATAACATTTTTACTTTAGCATACAAAATAATTTCCTTGATACCATTTTGTTAGATAATGTCTAGGTAAGTGATATGTACAAAATTTTTGACAGAAATTATTTTTTGCAAAATGCTTAAGGTGGTCCAGTTTCGTAAATTGGCCCCTGGCAAATTTCTTAACTTAAGGGTATGGTGTGAGTTTTTGAGCTACTATTGTGTAATAATTAAAGATATGGATAAATTTGTGAACTAGGTGTTTCAGACTTGTGTTGTTCTTGAAATTGATGTCAGACATGTACACTTTCCATTGTTACTCTGCAGTATGTTGATTGTGAAATACCAATAGTCGGCTAGGAAGAAGAGCTAGCCTCCCATAGCAGTAGACACATGGGTTCAAGGCAAGTAGAATATCTAAAAAACGGCATGGATGACAACTATTATGAATTGCATCAAGCTATTTAGTAGACAATGTTTTTTCAAAATTTTCATCTAGGAAAAGGCCTTGCGTTTGCACTGTGAGCACCACATGCTGTCAAAAATGGCCTTCGGATGTGAAAAATGCATGTATAAAATAGGGGTTGGGGTACATAAATATTTTATTCTAAGAACTTCAGTAGACTTGTCAGGTCATGTGTGTGATATGATTATGTTGCACTACATAATACCTATCCAGAAATATGTCCCTTTTTGACCTCACTTGCGTATTATATTTTTAATGAATTTTTATATTAGGCAGGTGCATGCGACATTAAATTTGTACATAAAAACTGGACCCTGCCCCCAATTAATACTGAAATAATCGAATTATCAGGTCTGTGTGATTCGGAAGTATGTGATTTTTTTTTTCTCAGCACTATTCATTCTAGTTGAAATTGTGCCAAACTGGGAAAACAATACGATAAAGCGTATTAAGTGAAAGTGGCCCTGCGTGTCATTCCTCCAATTACAGAGACATTGTTATTTCCGGTGGGCTTGACAAGTTGTTGTGTAAGATTTCAGATAACAGATAGCTGGGATATATTGACAGACATAATGTTCAATACTGGATACAAGAGTGTGTGTGTGTGTGTGTGTGTGTGTGTGTGTGTGTGTGTGTGTGTGTGTGTGTGTTACAGGTGAAATATGTTTTTGCTTGTTTTGTTGATCAACGGAAAGCCTTTAAATCTGTATGGAGAGAAAAAAATCTTTTACAACTTATATTTTTCGACAATAGAGGAAAATTCTCCTAAAATATTACTAGAAATGTACAAAAGAGAATATTTGTGTAAAACTAAAATATGGATTAAAAATAGATTCCATTTGTAACAACCCTGAATTGAAACAGATCTGCAATCACAGTCCAAATTTGTTTTATTTGCACATAAAATGATTGTCCTGATATTTTAGTCCATGTGTAATCCAGATGTTGTATTAGTTGCTGAAGGTAGGTTTAACGCCATTTTTCAGCACAAGATAGGCTATGCATGGCGGCCAGTATTAATGGTGGAGGAAGAACCCGAGAAAACCCCGGAAAGAACCACCGACACACAAGAAGCTACTGTCAAGCTTCTCACATACCCACATTGTCCGAATCCGAGACTCAAACCCACGCAGACAGAGATGAGATAGCAGTGATCCGTAACGGAGAGCGCTTTAGACGACTCGGCCACCCGGATGTATTACATGTTATTAGTATACACTACTTAGTGTATACTGATGAGACTGCATGGTTGTAATAGGTAGTGTCTTGTATCGTATACACTTCACAAACTAGACTCGGCCCATTGACTCATGACAAACTATTTATTATAAAGTTTTAAATATTATTTGGGCATTGATAAATTTAACAACTTGGTAAAAAAAAAAAAAAAGGCGATATGACGGAATATATCATGTATATGAATACTATTTACAGTCGATGCAACACTGGTTACATCAATCAAAACTCCTCCAGGACTCCCTTGTATACAAACGTTGATACGAAAGCACAGACAGTGACATTTCTTTATTGTTCACGGCTCTCATAATGTATTAAAATACGTAGGATTTAGACATGGTCTGAATAACTCTAGTACTTTCGCATTAGATTGACTGATGCATGTCTTAAAGCAAAAACTTCTACAAAGAAACAGTGTATGGCGGATAAACCGTATACAATCTAGATTTTCTGGCTATAGCAAAATCAAGAACATTTTTGATTTAGAAATATACCAGTTGTTCTGCTTGGAAAGAACCAGCTTCAAACATTTAACCAATTTAGAATTCGAACTCGTTTTCTGCAAATTTAAGCTGGCCGTTACCAAACACCTTTTTATTCCAAGGATGCCTGATAATTCTCTATTTGTGAAAACACAGTAAAGGATGAAAACATCTGTTATGCCTTTGTACTAAGCATGCATGCAGAAGAAAAATCATGTTTCATTTTGGAAGAAGAATGGTATGACCTGTATATAGAGATAAGTTGTGCTACTCAGTAAGCATGTTCGATTATAATATGACATTTAATTATTAATTATGTGTAGAAAATTTATAAAAAGGCAGAGTTTAATAGAAATGAAGTGACTGTGTTGACAATCAATTTATTGGTAAACTTGCTAACAGCTCTCCAGGAAACTTGCTTATAGGTGAGAAATGATTGATCGATATGTAGAGGCATCGAAACAAGAGATTAATAATCAATACAAAAAGATACATGCATTATATATTTACTTTAATTTTCAGCAGACTTAATTAATCATTAGTTGTGTGTCTTTTTATTCTTTAAATTGACAATTTATATGAGACGGCTCTCGCAAGAACAGGCACTAGTGTAAGACAGAATAATAAAACAAATGACAGCACTAGCCCACCTTCTACAAATTAGCAATGTTAAAGGAGACATTTCACATTTGTTCGCGATGTATCGTCATTCTTTATAACTCATCTAATGAACACTTTTGCGCGAAGTTTCTCTGTTGCAACGTATCTTGTTTATGTGCATCGAACTTAAAGGATGCACTTCCAGTGTCACATAATTGACTATGTTAAATTATTTTCAGATTGATGATTATTGTGGTTTTTTTTCTTCTTCTCTCACCCCCACCCCCATCCCCCACCCCCACCCCCACCCCCGTCAATGATAAACTCCAGTCGGAAATGACTATAGCATATTCGCTGCTTAACGCACCAGAAGTACTTGCATCGACACTCGACCCAAGTAAGTTGGTACCGAGTAACAGAGAAATTTCATGTTGGACGCTTTTTTTGTTTATACATGATCTGTAAATTACTTAAAATCGTACATAGGTAACACGTTTGGAATGTTTCCTTTCATGACGACTAAAGTAATCAGTGACTAAACGTGCCGACCGGGCAGATGCAGTTAGCACAGAATCTACCAGGTGGGCAGATTTCAAACAGCGCGAGTTTTTCACCTTGTGTTAAATTGTTAATGTTGTTTAAAAGATGACTGGGTATTGTCGATTGTTTTTATTTTCACTAACATAAATGAGTGCATGTGGCCAGGGCAGTTGGTTTATTTCTGCAGAAAGTACCATGAAGTACAATTGGTTATTAGCTATCTACATTCCCACACCTAGACATGTTCTAGATATGATGTTCCTGGCCCTATTCTTCTGTTTGAAGATAAAAACGTCGTATCTTCCACAATTTTAGTGGAGGAAACGAAATTGATAATAAGATGTTTTTAAAGCATTCATGCAGTGCAAAACAAGAGGCGTGTTTACCAATATGAGTCCTGCATCGGATCAAGTGGAGCAGCCTAAAAAAGCGTGAAATGAAGAATAAAAATCACTTTCAACGAAGATGTAGTCTGTTATTTTTGTTATCTTGTTAAGAACAAAAATGATGTATAAACGGATGCTTCAGTTATGCAAGTCTGTAATCTGTACACTTGGACTACAACCAATAAGTCAACACGTACAGACTGTACACTAGGAATACAACCAATATGTCAAAACGTACAGACTGTACACTAGAAATACAACTAATATGTCAACACGTACAGACTTTATACAAGAAATACAACCAAAATATCAACACGTACAGACTGTACAATAGAAATACAACCAATATGTCAACACATACAGACTGTACACTAGAAATACAACAGATGTGTCAACACGTACAGACTGTACACTAGAAATACAATCAATATGTCAACATGTACAGACTGTACACTAGAAATGCAACCAATATGTCTAAACGTAAAGATTGTGCACTAGAAATACAACCAATATGTCAACACGTAACATACTGTACACTAGAAATACAACCAATATGTCAACACGTAACAGACTGTACACTAGAAATACAACCAATATTTCAAAACGTAAAGATTGTGCACTAGAAATACAACCAATATGTCAAGAAGTAACAGACTGTACACTAGAAATGCAACCAATATGTCAACATGTACAGACTGTACACTAAAAATACAACCAATATGTCAACACGTACAGACTTGTACACTAGAAGTACATTCAACACGTATAAAAAAGAACAGCATTATCACTGAGAGACCTTCTAAAGATGAAAAGATGGTAAGGTGATATGTATTGATAATGTATCGCATCGTATGCTTTGTATTGTGAACGGTATCAATATGCAAATCAGGTGTATCGTTTTACATTTGCTTCTAGTATAACACATTAATTTACGTACCATTCACTTACTTGTTTACCCTCTCTATCACGCCTACGCACCCCAACGACCTCTCTGTATCCGCCACTGCTTTTGTTGGATGCAAAACATCCGATTCTCTTGATTATCTTAATTATTTCTATCCATGCAGTAAAATTAATTAACAGGTATAAAAGCTTAAATTTTCGTTTAAAGAGAACTCAAGGTTATGGGTAGGTGTTCCAACATTGTTTTTATCTGCGTACATTGAAGTACCGCAAGAACGTTCTCTGTTCATTGCTTTAATTGCAGGCTCAACTAACGCAATGTATGACAATCATAGGACGAGAAATAAGAAGTTTAAAAATAAGGGTATTGATAATTATCTTTCCTATGTCAAATATCAGTGTTGTTATTGATGTTGTTATAGGGTTTGTGTTGTTATAGGGTTTAACGCCATCTTTTAGCACAAGATAGGTGTAAAGGTCCTATGTTGCTTCCCTTTTTGGGGTGGGTTGCTTCCAATTTAAATTAATATATAATACACACCCTGGCTCGTTTTTGTTAGAAATTGAAGTAGTGATAGATATATAGATGCAAAGTTCTGAGCCCCCAGTCAGCGGTGTCGACAGTTAAATTAAGGAATATACAAATTGAAATTTTAAATAAATAAAAAATTTAATATAATTCAAACAGTAATCTCTCAAATACAATTAAGCTAGTATATCATATCACTCTACCAAGTGACGGCCAAGTTCATCCTTTGAATTAGTGTGCAATTTTCCCTTCTGTCCTGAATCCTACTCATCTGTATGTTCTTCTCTTCCTTTGTCTTCCTCATTTATCCCTTCTACCTCTCCCTCTGTCCTTCCTTCTCTCTTTTGTCTCCCAGAGACTCGGGCCACATCTCTATAAATTATTACGTATAGCGATTTAGGGATAATGTTATCCTTTAAGGAAACAGTTTTCCGAGAGAGAGGGGGGACTCGATAGTCCGAGAAAAAAAAAAAGTGACGAGTGAAGTCCAGAAAGGGAGAAGTGACGAGTACAGAGTAAAATCTAGGAAGTCCAAGAAGGACGAGGCAGTCGGAAAAGGAAGTCTCGAGGAAATAGGAAACGTTGGAACACGGTCGAGAGGAAGGTGATGTAATCAGTCGTGGACATTGCGCTCTTATGATGATGAAATAAATCCAAATTAGACACTGCTATTATATTGTGTTGATATCAATTAAGTTGAATTGAAATTACAAATACTAATTTGTTTGATTAAATGTATTATTTTTCTTGTCTAAGGGAGCTGGTATTGCATTATTTCTTCCCAATAATCTTGCCCAGTTCTCTCTTAAAGTGCCATACCAGTGCAGATAACGTAAACCAAATTCAGTATTATTTTAATAGAAAATAAAGTCTGGAAGCGGTATAAACAAACCCAATTGAAAAATTCTCCATAATAAGTGAGAAATGCGCTCAGGTGTGTTTTCGAAAATATTACACATCGGACCGATTTTATCGCTCGGTAATTTCCGGAGTGTATAGATCGTCGGACGTCACATTATGAACACACGCCTTACTTCCGTTTCTATCGAAACATAAACAAAGCACGTTTTCCGTTACATATTAGTTATTTTATCATCCCAATCATGCCAAAAGCACATCGTGGAGGTACAAGCAAAGGCAGCGGGGTCAGGTGTGTTGCAGCAAATTGTGGGAATAGAAATGCTGATGGGTTTTCCATGCATTCCTTCCCGAAGGACCAATCACTTCGTCGTAGGTGGACCGACTTTGTAAAAATCAAAAGAGCAAACTGGGATAGTCCGACTGAGTTTTCTGCCCTCTGCTCCTTTCATTTCACACCCGAATGCTTCCCTTTTACATATAGATTTGAGGTTGAGCATATGTGTAGGGCACCAAAGAAAGTCAAACTCAATGATGATGATGTCCCGTCTATCCACCGTGTGGAAGAAACTGACAACCAAACCAAGGTAAACAAAGGTATCATAACCTTAAACACCAAAGCATCAGCTGTGTAGACTTCAAATGCTGTCACCATCAGAATAAGTTACTCGTCAAGTGTCACCGCCAAAGAAAATAAGAAGGGGCTATTCAAAGAGAGAAGCAACAATGGTGAGTTTTTAATGACAAGTACCATATTATTATATCTATGATATTCAACAAATCAGTCACCACATCATTTCCATGTGAACCCTAAATCAGTCACTACATCATTTCCATGTGTACCCTGTAGAAGGTTTTCATAATTTTCAAACTAATGCAGTAAACATCCAATCAATCAAGAACTGAGATATAAACATTTGATAAATATACTATAAACATTTTATAAATATTGTCACAATTTTCATGATGCCTTAAATTTTGACCATTTGAATAGAGAAATCTTTTTGCTGGTTGATTTAGAAGGCCTACATATATATTTAATTGTCAGACTAATGTGTGCATCAGATTAAATATAGATATTTACAAACATGATGAGGTTTATTCTCATCCCCAATTAATAAAAATCTACAAAACAAAATGGAATGTCGGTGGTTCTTCCCAGGGTTTTCCAGGGTTCTTCCTCCAACAGTTATACTGGCTGCCATGTATCACCTATATTGTGCTGAAAAATGGCGTTAAACACTGGAACAACAACAACAATAACAACAACCAAATGGAGTAGAAATTTTACAATATTGTATACCTCAAAATTATCTTTGTAATGGAAACACAATATTTAAACTCCCAATGTAGATAACAGTACATTTAAAAAACAAACAAACATGATATTTGGTATGCAAAAGCACATTGGGGTCTTAAGGCGTACATGTCATAAATGCATGTGACTCACTAACTTTATTGGTCTAGTAATTTATTGAATTTAGATATATTTTTGTTAGTGCATATTTTAATTTTCATGTAAGATAGCATAAAACCAAGCTAAGATGAATATATTTTATAACTTATAGGATCTAAAGTATTTTAAAAGCTTGAAGAGATTGTGACCAGCAGACAAATGAGAAAAGTTGTGCCAGTGCTGTCATCTGGACAACAAACTTCAGCACTGGAGGGATACCATTCAGTGATCAATCATTTTGCACCAAAGATGATTGGTTTCTCTTATCATGGGGTGCTTTCAAGGTAAATCTTATATTATTGCACACACAAAAATACTGTTTCAGGTTTTGCAGTGTTTTATATATAGTCCAATATATTCATCTTCAAATTAAATCATAGATATCAAGATCTGATTTTTTTTATATCTTGCAATGTAACATTGTATAACAGTTTTTAGTGTTTTGGAATGTTTGCAAATAAAGTATTTGGGTTTTGATAGAATTATGTATTGTATTTTGCATCTTTATTTACTTTGAAATAGGCTTTGGCTAGCTGCATTGCATTTTAATGAAAATAGCCAAAGAGAGCAAGCGAGCACTAAGAATAGGAGGGCCAGATATAAAATAGTGTATCCAAAGTACAAGAATGGAGAATACACTGTCAGGAAAATCCTAGTTGACTCAACATATATATAGTAAGAAAATGCATTAGTAATTAATAAACAGAAAGGAATATAGCACTTAGAGATATAAATACTGTTGTACCAAGTGTAAGTACCTATATATATATATATATATAAATATATATATATATATATATATATATATATATATATATATATATATATATATATATATATATTAAATTCAACAGTAAAGGCAAAATATTTATTAAAGTTGACACTCCTTTAATTTTAAAGATCAAGTTTTCGCCCTATGGTAAAATAATAAAAATATGCAAACAATTGTAAAGACAAATACTTTTAATTCATGTATTAACTTCAAAGTTGCAGCTATTGGTTTGTACAATACAATGCATATTAAATTTTCTTTAATTTACAGATTGTGTTGAAAGTCTGATGAAAACAGCATTCAGAATTGGACAAGTAAATGATGGAGTCAGACTTTGGGTAGATGTACCACCACCTATGTGTAGTCTGTATGAGAAGCCTGATAAGGATATTACTACTCAAAATCTTCTTAGAAGGTTTAATTGCTGTCAACCTCATGAAAGCATGTGTAGTTCAGGTTTTGATCAGGAAAGGCAGTGCGGATCCTCTGAATAGCACATGATGGAATGATGACTCTCACTTTTCCTTGCCCAAGAAGTGCCAACATCACCGAACAAATTGTCTATATGCTGTATACAGATGTCTTCTGAAATAATAATTTGAAAACTAAGTTGAGATTAATTATGCTTTGTGCATTAGATCAAATTAGGAAATCAAAAGTTTTAGTAGCTATTGTTATTGGTCCAGTGTGATTTATCGTTATTTTTTATACCAATAAAGTTATGATTCCAAAATAATCTATGCCACCTTCATTGATTGAGCCCCTCTTCTTGAGGCCTACAGCATCTAACCTTTATACCACAGTGATACTGATAAGTCATGCCCGAAAAAAACAACACATATACATGTTCAAATATTATTTTATTTCATCAGTTTTTGTGTCAGAAAATAAAATGGATATATATATATATATATATATATATATATATAATAAAATGGATATATATATATATATATATATATATATATATATATATATATATATATATATATATATATATATATATATAGATGGTGTATGCCTCAAAAAGATTTGCTCAATCAATGAAGGTGGCATAAAATGACTGGAAAAAGTGGTTTATTTATTTTCTATATTAATAATCCCAATACTATCCTGTCATGCATAGATCATGAAAACAAAAGAATATGAAAAATCACTCAGACATTTTACTTACTCATTTCCTTGTTCTGGACGTTCTCCAAATTGTTGTCTATACTGGTAGTATACAACTATTAAAGCATGGATGTCGAAACAAACTGGACTGAACAATGGATGGTGTGTTATACATTGTATGACTGGTATTCATTGCAGACACTTTTGACCTTCTCTATGTCACAACTATATACACATTCCCTTGCTGTGGGCATTACCAAACAATGTCCACAATTACGCCTAAAATAAGAGTTTTCTTTCATGCATTGTGCTGTGCTTATCAAATTTATTCTTATATTTATGAATACATCAACATCACAGTACAATGACATAAACTGACCAATGCCAGGAACAGGTAAAACATTTAGTGCAGCCCTGTAAAATTAAATTAGAGATGAAAGAAAAAAAAAGTTGCAAGTAGATGACTACCACATAAAAAAGGGTTTATTTCATAGTTTATAACATACACTATTTGCATACATAAAATAAATTAGAAATTTTAACTTATAATACAGTGTACAAAATATGAATTCAATTTTGCTGTCACGTATCAGTAAATATCATGCCTATTTCAACAGTTGTGCAAAAGAGGACGTCCTCTCCTTGGAATCTTAAGTACTTTTAAATCATATAAATTTTTTCACAGGTTTTCGAAGCTTACAACTGTTATCCAATATACCTTTTACTTATCAACGTATAAATACGTCTCTACCCATGAAATGCAACACACTTTTACATCCTTTATTACAGGTGAGAAACATTCATTTGTAAACGAATATGATACTGTGGAACACTACTGCAAATATCGTCGGATACATATATTTATCGTAACTTAGGCCGTAGACATATTCAGAAAACAATTTCCATGAACTGTCCGTCAATCTATCTCGCCTTTCTTCTTCGTAATCTTCATCTGCAGCTTCAGATTCGTCGGTATTGGAAACATAGGGTTGAAACTGGTTCGGATTAATTTATGTGCCGGCAGCCGCTTGTACACCATTATCATAATATTCTGAGCTTATTAAATCACCATCTTCGAATGGCTAAGACCCGCAGGACAGTGACAATTCACTTACTTCAAAATCGCAACTTTCGTGTTGAGTTTCTGAAGACTTTTTCATAATGTGACGATACCGACTCATCAATTGTTTACAACAAATGTTCATAATGTGACGCGACGCTTCGTTTTCACTAACTACCGGAAGTGGTCGGCAGTTGCGTTCGGTTATTATCGTAAACAGGTGCAAATGCGATATTAGATCGGCTCCCATGCAGTTATTACTGAAAATTTTTCAATCGGATTTTTTACATTCGTATTTGGAATATATATTCTCATTAACCAGGAAATAAACTGAATAAGCGTGGATACACTGTTATGGCCCTTTGATATTCTATCTTTCACTCACACCGGGTCATAATATTGAGGGAGGTTAGTCCCTAGATAACGTAACTAAACACACTTAATTAACTCTAACTAAGAGGAGGACGTTACAGGGTTGTGTTCAACTCTGCACTACAGCGTATCGTGGAGATCAAAGGGTTTGAACACGTATAAGCAGATTATTGAAGAAGTTGTAAATCTTCAACGTGTCGTGGCTAGTTTTTTTATATCTTTATTCCTCGTTGTACAAATAATTTTGTTGTTCTCAACTGCGGTTTGCTTTCGGCTTTACATGCATGAGAGTGATGTTCCATCAGAGGTGCTTCGTTAAAATGGAAGACCCATATTTGTGCTCTTCTGTTTTCACATCGTCATAAGCTGAAACATGACTTTTATTCACGCTTGTTAGATAGACAGTATAATTTCTCATCTGTGATTTGGACAGGTAGCTTCAGACATATTATATGGTCAAGATGAAGTATGAACATGATGAATGTTATGTAGACAACTTCACATTAGTTATATGGATATGGTAACTTCACATCTGTTACGTGGACAGTAATTTCAGACATGCGAACAGGATAACTTCACATCTATCACGTGAGCACGATAACGTCATATCCGTCATGTGGACAGAATCTCTTCCGATCCATTATGTGGGCATGATAGCTTGTTGTGTGAACAGGAAAACTTCACACATTTTATATGACTACGTTCATTTTTCAGTATGATTTATACCCCTACCGTACCATACCCATCCCCAGCCCCATTGAAAGGCATAAAAGAAAAAGAAAATAATAATTAAACGGCATATCGTAAAATACGGAACTTTATATCAACAATAATAGATGACGTAGACAGATACGACTATGCCGTGGTAATTTTGAACATAACGCGATACGTACCACGGTATACCACAGTTATAGCTGGGACCAACGATTTACATCTGTAAGACAGGGCCTGGAATTTGCTGCTCTTAAATACCTGAAAAAATATCTTGCTCTGATATAAAACTGAATAACAACATATTATATTCATTATATTATTTAGAATTTAAACTAGCCTGAGAAAAAAAAATATTTCGACTCAAAAGAAAATTGCAGCCCCTTTCCCAAAATTGTCAGTACCTCACACGTACACTAGCTGAAATTTGTACATGCATGTTAACCTTTGTATAAATTGTCATCTAAAAGACTGGAAATAAAGTAGGATGATTAATCCAAAACTATTGATATTCTGACAAAGACATTGTGCTGACATTACAAAACAAAGCTTGTTGACACAAAATAGGAAACGTTAACACTGAAGCCCGCAGTTTTAATAATCATACTGATGATAAATGTAGGGAGGGACACTTTGAGTGGGATGCGGGACGTTAACACCCAGGATAAGACGCTTAGCAGTGAGAGCCAAAAGAAAAACCGCACTGACTCAAGAAACGAGAAAATATTTAGTGTACTACATAAATTAGGTACAATTCAGACAGAAAATGGCTGCTTCCCTGATAATCTTTGGATACATGTAGTTCTTGGTCTTCATAGTGTGATATACGATCCACCATGTGTTATGTTGCTTTGGTTGTCTAGATGTTCGAGCACGGTGTCATTTATTGTACGGATCTAGAAAACAATAAAATAAAATATTAAATTAATGCATCGAGAAACAGATCTGAGCAGATGTATAGAACAGAAGAACACGAGCCCCGTATGTAAAATACTAAAATGTAATCAATCAGACAAAAATGAAATTGAACATATTTGAATTACGCACTTTTTCTTGGAAATAGAATGATAAAATTGCAATTAGTCATCCTCTCATACCGATGATAAACATTTCATCATATAATCAAGAAATTGATCGAACTCAGAATTCAGAATTGCATGCATATCAGCATAACATAATTGCCTCGGTCCTTTCTAAATCGCTGTTGGTAACCGGTCAGTGTTACCATCATCTCTCTCTCTCTCTCTCTCTCTCCTCTCTCTCTCTCTCTCTCTCTTTCTCTCTCTCTCTCTCTCTCATTCTCTCCTCTCTCTCTCTCTCTCTCTCTCTCTCATCTCTTCTCTCTCTCTCTCTCTCTCTCTCTCTCTCTCTCTCTCTCAAAGCCTGAATCACTCGTCGTATCGTTTCTGGATGAAGATCTTACTCGTTTTGTCTAGGTTTATGGTAGCCAATACAATTCGTGAGACTTTTAGCATCTGAATGTTTTAGATCTTCGTGTTTTTATGTTGTCATTTATGTGTTATCTTGATGCTATATTGAAATACCAGTGTGCGGGTTGTGTATTGTATTTTGTTTCGTTTGTAGTATTGTAATTTTAAAATCAGGATTAACTTTGCCTAACTGCCAAACGTTTAACACTCCCATTTTAGTCAAAACAATCCTCTTTAGTCCGCCTTTGTTAATGATTATTCTGGAAAATAGCATTTTATGACACATATTTCAAATGGCCCAAAAATTTCTCAAATTTTGTCTCTTGCTTGACAAAATGTACTGCAAAATTCTCTACAAAATGGTTTGCACCATTAGACAAGGGAATGCATATACTTAAGACACTTAACACGTACATTAATATAAGCTAATAAATAACGAACAAATTACATATTTTTTTCTAATCGAAATTGTTTTCTAAAAGTTGTACTTGGCCCTAATATCTTTCAGAAAATCTGATTTGCCGGCCTTGTCAGCATATTTGACACTTGTCAAACATGTAATTAAGGGCTCATACAAATAAATATATGTTTGCGATATTTAATATTAATTTCTGACAACTACATTTTCTGTATAAATTTTTGAATTATTTTGTCATGAAGAAAAACCCATGCCTATATTTTCATTAAATTCGTGACAAGATTACGCGGGAATTTAAGTACATTCCTTACTGACGGAAACTACCGAAGTGCCGAAAGTCAAAATGTTCCGATTTACGTACCAACCACCAGAAATAAATACCGTGACAATATTTACGTTCATTAGTTAATATTACGCTGCACATCTCGTGGAACAATGAACGATCTTGCATCATTGTCAAGTGCCAAATTTTTCGTCAGTGAAATTCATTAATTAATTCGTAGGCTAGCTTGCAATTAACTGTCTTGGAGTAGTGTTTGGACGAATGGAATGTTTATTTAACTGGGTCACGCTGTTAGAATATTTATAGTAGAACCGAACTAAGTGTATTTCTCACGTATGGCTATCAAAGTGATTTGAAACAAATGATAGGGTGATATTTCGACACGAGTGGCATTTTTTTGGCATCTCGATAGACGGTTTTTCAAATGTCCGTAGGAATAGCATTTATTCCGATTGGTCAAATGTAGAGGGAAGGGGGTGTGTTAAACCCCAGAATCGGGGAAATATATCCTCTGAGCTTATGAGTTTGAATTAGTCTAAAAATTTCTCTGCAAGAGAGAACCGTTACCAGGACTCCGACCGTTCGTTGCAAGAACGACGTTCGTAAAACAATTGTGGTTTCAGGTTAACTTGAAGGTGGAATGATTGTAAGACGCCAAAAACACAAGGTATTTAACTCAAATTCACATTTATCATGATGTAATTTATGTGATGTTTTCTTTGTTAAATTCACATTTATCATGATGCAATTTATGTGATGTTTTCTCTGTTATAGATGCATTGATACTATGATACAAATAGTTCGGTATTACATTGATTTAATAACGTACTTTGATATGATGTTTCTTCGTTATGGATGCATGATGTGTTCACATTTTTGTATGGATAGTCGGTATTACAACGATTTAATAATGTATTTTTGAATTCTGAATTAGCATTTTTACCTTATATACTTAGGTAGGTTAATGGTGTGGTGTAGAAAAACCCGCCGTGTACATTTATGATTGGAAAGTGTTACATTAATTTGAATTTATCATATTAGTGAATATGGATTGTGTGTTATGATACGTAATGATTTACGGGAATATATGACTTTCCCAAATTCTGATGTCGATAATTAGTAGTATAGCTCTATTGATCTGAAGACTTGTGTAGTATTTGTTAGCCGTATAAATGTTAACACTGATAGTAAGATCTGATTGTTCGAACCAGACAGACGGACGGACACTCTCAACTCTTAAAGTATAACAATACTTAGGGCGTTTTACCCTTTTCTTTTCAAAGGAAAATAGTTTGTTTGGAAAGAGTGAGAATTAGCGAGAAGTCAAGAAAAGGAGGGAAGAGAAGTCCAGAAAAGGAGGGAAAAGGAGTCAGAAGTCAGAGTTGGGCAATCCCACGTCACCAGAGGGCAAAGTAAAGTCGTGACGCACGCAGAAGAGAAAAACCAGTCGACGAACAAGGTCATTGTAAATTTCCCAAGCAGACCGATGTTAATGAACACTCGATTTCATGATGAAAGTTACTATCAGCTTTTAACGGCTAAATTCATCTATTTTATTAGTGTTTTGAATTTTTAATTAATGTATCCATTATTTTAAAGCTTCGGTTTTGAAGTGCTTCTGAATGAAGAATAGTCAGAAGGAAAGAAAAGTGTAATTTACTGTGTCATTCTTTTTCTTGGTTGTATTTTAATTAAATTCATATTTTATCTTTACGGGGGCTCGTGTGTTGTCTTTGTTCAAGGTACCATCTCAGATTACCACATCCATTAACCGAGAAAATTATACCGTAGAGGTCATCCTTTAGATAACGAGAATTAGCGGGAGGCGGTTTTCACGTGTTGTTTTCTCCAAGTTGCGCAATACCTCTGACCAGGGCTTGTGCGATATTGTACTAATAACACTTTGATAACCGACCAGCCCGTTACAATCATCTTGTTCCACGCTGCACATCTCATGGAACAATAAACGATCTTGCATCATCTTGTTCCACGCTGCACATCTCGTGGAACAATGAACGATCTTGCATCATCTTGTTCCACGCTGTACATCTCGTGGAACAATGAACGGTCTTGCATCATCTTGCTCCACGCTGCACCTCTCGTGGAACAATGAACGATCTTGCATCATCTTGTTCCACGCTGCACATCTCGTGGAACAATGAACGATCTTGCATCATCTTGTTCCATGCTACACCTAATTTAAAATCTTGCTACTAGAAACGCTACAGCTTTGATTTTGAATAATTAACAGACCTAACTGATTTAATAGAATACGCACCAAATTCCTTCTCTTGTGATTTTTAAATGTCGCTGACCCTTCAGAACAAGCCTTGTCGTCTTCTAGCAAAACGTTATTTTTACATTTTATGTCGCTACTAGACATGGCATATATCACTACATCTATTTATAGTGTAGTATAAAAAGTTGATTGAACAATACACTTTATCTGTGGCACAGATAATGATTTAAATTTTGGGTAGATGTATGTAGCCATAATGAGGCAGCAGTGACAATATAAATTTAAGCGTCCATCCGCTAAAGTGAAAAACCCGGACTGATTTATATTAATTAAGACCTAACCTCAGTTGTTGCCATGCACTCAGGGGTTACTTTGGGGACACTACAGACTGTGTGCTATTCCTTTGTGATGCAAAACTTAATTAAAAAAAATAAAAATAAAATAAAAAAAAACAAAAAAAAAACATGTATTCCTTGACTAGCTGGGTAAAGCAACCAGACACTAGGTTCTGGAGTTTGTCTAAATTGGAAAACGTTAAAAACAAATTTAATATAAATGTGAACAAAATATTAGCACCATCAGAACAAAAAAGACACTGAGAGAAACATCATCAGACTTACTATTCTAACTTAAATATAGAGCGAAATACATATTGGCAAGTTAATTATATCTCAGCATGGTAGACACAATGCCTATAAAGATGGAAAGCAATATTGCGATGAAGATTAAAACAACTTCAATACTGGAATCATTGCATATAAATAAAATTAAAAAGATAAAATATACTGCAGAAAATGCCTGCTTTTTTTCCACCACAACAGAAACGCGTTCAGGTTGTAAAAAAATATTATTACGCAAGATGGTGATAATGTAAAAGTCATCTGTTTACATTACATGAAGGTTATGTATGTTATTGTGATTTCGAACGCATCATCGCACTGGATGTTCCAAGTGTGCCTGTTGAATGTCTGAGACACGGAGTTTTTGGTACAAACAAGCTTTGCGCGCATTCGGATGGCACGATGTAACATGTCGTTGACAAACAAAACAGCACGTATTTTGTTTCTTCCTCAAATCAATTAAAATATATACATATATAAGACTGAAGTAACGTATTTAATTTGCGGAGAGTGAAATGATAATCCTGGTGTGTAAGATATTACGACTCAGCAATGCAGAATCTATGGCATTAAGAGGGAAGATGAAAAGCATTCTGATTCAACAAACACGTTACATCAGTTAAAGGAAACTAACAGATCAAAAGGATCGTGACCACGATCTCTAAACAAACAGGTGTAGAGACCAAGCACATAACGAATCCAATCTGAATTACAGATGTCAACCCCACCCCACCCCACCCCACCCAAAAAAATGCAAACAATTCCTTATCCACAACTTAGGTGGTTATATCATATATCAAGACGCGTTTGAACACGTAGTAATTGCGACAAGCAACTATAAAAAAAAATGTTTCATTCTGCAAACATTTCATAGTTTATAAAAATAAAACATATTAAAAGTCAACCTGGTTTCCAGATCGCTTCCGACTCGTGGGGCAATCGTTAGAACAGCTGGCTTAATGAATAATTGATGAATAAATTACGACACTAAAGTATTGAATTCAAGTGAAACCTAAATAGCTAAGGAAAGGAATTTATCCATACGAATACATGAATAACTCTGATTGGTATAATGAAACAACATCTGTACCCTATATATATATATATATATATATATATATATATATATATATATATATATATATATATATATATATATATATATATATATATATATATGTATGTATATATATGTATGTATATATATGTGTGTATATATATGTATGTATATATATATGTATATGTATATATGTATATATATGTATATATATATATATATATGTATATATATATATGTATGTATATATGTATATATGTGTATATATATATATATATATATATATATATATATATATATATATATATATATATATATAGAGAGAGAGAGAGAGAGAGAGAGAGAGAGAGAGAGAGAGAGAGAGAGAGAGAGAGAGAGAGAGATGGTGGGTACTCTAGAGAATACACTAGTTTTCTTGGTGAGTTCATTATGTTTGTTATAAAGTACAAATTGGGCCCTGCGCACTATCATAGTGATAACTGACTTATATCTCAACTTTAAAGACGTCTAATGCAGAACGTGAACGTTTGATAGACTGTTATATGTTTGTGGTCATTGGCAGAGAAAGAGTTGGTGGAATTGTCCTGCTGCCACAGAGAAGTGTCAAAACAAACAACGAAAAATGCCGTGACAAATGTTTAGATATACAGTGAAGGTAAGTAATAAAGATTAAGGTCAAAATAATTCAGTGTGTATGTACCTGGATGATAATATATATGCATTGGAATAGGCGAACAACTGCCGGTAAAAATAAAATGCGTAACTGATAAACAAATTAGATGTGGGGGTGGGGAAAAAACATTTTTTTTTCTAAATACCACATGGCTGTAATAAAGGATACATTATAGGCGGTGGTTTTGCTATTTTTACTTATTCGCTTCACTATTTCAAAGACTACCTGTTAGCTCTGGAAAATATAATTATGAGAAAATTGTTTAGGTCCCTTGCAAACAAAACTGATTATTAAAACGGGTACACAACTAGCAGAAACAAATAAATTTACTATGTACAAATAAAGAAATTGTGTACTTCGCAACATAAATATGAAGTTTTACATTCAATTCGTTTTCAATTCAAATGACTACGCATGCTCGTCTTATTTGAAGTTTTACATTCAATTAGTTTTCAATTCAAATGACTACGCATGTTTGTCTTATTTGAACAACACCAGTACATTAAATCCTGCACAGAAAAAAAAAATTGAGACGAAAAGCAATAAATTATTTCAAAAAGGCTCCTTAAAATTAATAATTAAGATACCAGGAAAACAACAATATTACAACATTCAGATATGTATATTTGAAGATAACTGTTCCGAATCCCATAAGGATCTATCGTTTGTCAAGCAAACAGTTATTAACGAAGACTTGATCTAGTCGGGGGAAGAAAAAAAAAAAACAACAATAACACCCATTTACGGTGGATTTGCATATCTGGAGGTATCAAGCTGATTTATGAATTTTTGTACAGCACCTTCAAACATAGATACTTTAACAGAATGAGACTGCTGTTAACTGATGCTGATTTTTCTAAATTGCATTTATAAATAAACAAATAGCTGTTACTATGACATGAATAATAAATAAACAAATAGCTATTACTATGACATGAATAATACGACCAAGTTCATTGACACTAGTCATAAAGAATAAGACCAAGTTCATTGACACTGGTCATAAAGAATAAGATTAAGTTCTTTGAGACTGGTCATAAAGAATAAGACCAAGTTCTTTGACACTGGTCATATAGAATAAGACCAAGTTCATTGACACTGGTCATAAAGAATAAGATCAAGTTCATTGACACTGGTCATAAAGAATGAGATCAAGTTCTTTGACACTGGTCATAAAGAATAAGGTCAAGTTCATTGACACTAGTCATAAAGAATAAGACCAAGTTCATTGACACTAGTCATAAACAATAAGATCAAGTTCATTGACACTCGTCATAAAGAATAAGGTCAAGTTCATTGAAACTGTTCATAAAGAATAAGATCAAGGTCATTGACAATGGTCATAAAGAATAATGTCACGTTCATTGACACTGGTCATAACGAATAAGATCAAGTTCATTGACACTGGTCATAAAGAATAAGATCAAGTTCATTGACACTGGTCATATAGAATAAGATCAAGTTCTTTGACACTGGTCATAACGAATAAGATCAAGTTCATTGACACTGGTCTTATAGAATAAGATCAAGTTTATTGACACTGGTCATAAAAAATAAGATCAAGTTCATTGACACTGGCCATAAAGAATAAGGTCAAGTTTATTGACACTGGTCATAAAGAAGAAGACCAAGTTATATTGACACTGGTCATAAAGAATAAGACCAAGTTCTTTGATATTGGTCATAAAGAATAAGATAAAGTTCTTTGACACTGGTCATATAGAATAAGGTCACTTGTCAAAATGCGCAGGATAAATGAATTGCTACGTTATATATAAAACTCAAATCGGATGAAAATATACGTTGCGTAAACAATTACAATTAGAAAAGAACGGATTGTTTCTTAATCACGACGAGAAATGGCCATGAAATGGATTATTTCGATTTTACAAGCGCGAGCTATATAATGTCAAAATAAAAATAGTTCATCTCTACAGTGAAAAACGTTGGTTGGTTGACGGCGTAAATACACTGCAATACAGGAACGTATGAATATTATAGCCAAAAGAATACTCTGTCGTATTAAAAGTTTGCCAGAGTATCTTCAATCTCTATTATTAAAATCCATATTTCATTATACCATTTCTGTAAAAGATATCGAAAACACGTTCATAATCTTTTGAAGTCTTTAATGAGAGCGTTGTGTATTAGTTCAGTCCGCAAAACAGATATTTAAAATGTTTATCACTTAAAACTAGTTTCTTTTGTTTTATACAATGTAACGATTACCACAATGATTGGCAATTAATCAATATATCTAACAACTTTTTTTTTAATTAAGCCAAAGCAATATTTCAAGATAGCCGTCTTATCTTTTTGGTCGACCATGTTGATCAGAAGTTTGCTGGACAAATAAATACCATGTAGAACAACTTAAAGACCAATGCAATGGTTATCATAGCAAAAATAAATTTTAACTAACTTTTACAACTTTTTTAATTAAGCAAAAACATTATATTAAATTCACCGTTTTATCTTTTTAGTCGAGCTCTTTCATTTGTAAATCTTGTTGATGAGAAAAGCTGGACAAGTAAATGCCATGTAGCAAAACTTAAAGACCAATGCAACGGCTATCATAGTAAATTTTGTTAAAACTTTTTAATTTTAATGTGCTTATATTAACAGAAATACAATGTGGTTTACGCTATTGTTTCTACAGGAAATTTAATTGAAAACCGTTTTTAGTCACTGACATCTTTTGATATTACTGGCCCCTAGTGGCCGAGTGGTCTAAAGCGCTCTCCGTTACGGATCACTGCCATCTCACCTCTGTCTGCGTGGGTTCGAGTCTAAGATTCGGCTAATGTAGTTATGTGAGAAAGCTTGCCAGTAGGTTCTCTTGGGTCGGTGGTTCTTTCCGTGGGTTTTCCCGGGTTCATCCTCCACCAATATTACTGGCCGCCATGTATAACCTATCGTGTGCTGAAAAATGGCGTTAAACCCTAAAACAACAACAGCTTTTTATATTGGCGCGCTGAAGAGCATTTCTAGGTTACATTCCCCACTCTTGTGCGCCTGATCAAAACACATTTGTGCATTTATTATGTGTGAAACAAGCGTGATATTTACTAACAGTTGTTTTTGGCGGCTATGTCGATAATTCAATTCCCTCATGTACATTCGATATTGTATTGTTGTTAAGATTGAGAAAGTTACGTTATGCATTGCTTTGCCGAACTGGAAGCTATTGTCAGCGTTTAACTCTCACACAGAAAGACTCTCTCTCTCTCTCTCTCTCTCTCTCTCTCTCTCTCTCTCTCTCTCTCTCTCTCTCTCTCTCTCAAGAGAAATTCCGTTTCTTTACTTGTCATTAAATTATTGCGTTGCAATTATGACAAAGTAAATTTATATTTTCCAGATCGTACTCCTGGTGACAAACTTTTAAAAACGATGATGCTTTTATATTTCTTATGGATGATGTAATGTTTAACGATCTGTTATTTTCTAGGAGTCCAATGGTGTTCTAAACTTGTATTCCATAGACTGCGAATTGTACAACTTCAGTACCAGTTTTTATTTCATTATATATATCTCAATTTATCATCTAAGATACATTATCAGCCTTTGTTTTCTTCTAATTTAATTTGATAAAGACAAACGTTTCCAACCGTCCGCCGCGGAAGCGGGAGGTCGTGCGTTCGATCCCCGGCAGAGTCATGCAAAAAAACTTACAAAAACGGTACTAACAGCTCCCTCGCTTGGCGCTCAGCATTAAGAGGTAAGTGTTAGGACTTGTGTCAGGATAATGTGACTGGGTGGGACACCATGCTACATGTCTGCGGCATGATGCCCCAGTGCTAGACATCACTATAAGCTGCCTCACTCCAGACATCGTAGCGATATGACTGAAAAGGAGCTGTGGATTTTCAGTACGTTTCCATTCTTTTGCACGCCTTCTCTTTTTGACTCTTTTGTCATCAATACTACTTTACCACTCCGACATTTTAACCACTTCTCGATCAATTTGTATGTTCTCGTCTTACCTCTGTTCGCGCTTTTTGACGTCTGCGACACTATTTGGCCCTGTTAAATTATTTGTCTGCATTTATGGCATAGTATTAGTCTTAGCTGTTATTGCATTGCTCAAGTAAGTCATTTTAATGTCATTAATTACCCTTTAAATGATATAAGTGTTCTGTTGGATTTCATTATTCACATCTCACTATGACGTTGCAACTGTGAATTCAAAGGGATGTAATTTTGCCGAGACTTCTTTATCTTATCCATGTCACACTTGAAAAGATCTGTCTGTTTGCCTTCTGTTCGATTGTTTGTAAAGTACATAGTATCTCCCTGAAGAAGAATATTCTTAATTAGTAGGTAAAGAGGTAGTCCGATAAATCAGCCCCCCCCCCTCTCCAGTCTATGTTGATACTGATGAACGATATTATGTTGGTCTAATGTCACCTGCTCATCAAAATAAGCCATTTTGCTGCATCCAAATATTTCCAGAATACGCATGCGTACATATTACACATTTACCGGTATTTAGTAACAGCTATATTTAGCGAAATTCAATATGGCCACAGGATAGATGAATCCGCGCGGATTTACATGTGGCCAAACATGGGTTTTGCTCTGGAAATATAATGTACATATCTTCAAAGAAACCTTTCAACCAACGATTAACTCCATAGCTACGAGAAATACCGGGAAGTGTGTAAAATGTACATCGATGTGTGTCACGGAATTGTATAAATCCTATTTTTTAAACTAAATATATGTACTCAAGTTTCGTTTTTCGTGTATAACGATACCCGAGGGTGATTTAAATATATTATACAAAGATTTCGAAACCGTGAGTTCAGTTCATTCTATGCCGCACGTTCGAATCGCTTTCGATGGGAAGAACCAAATACTTCCAGCGCACAGACGATGTATTGAGACATCGTCTGTGTATAAATAAATGCCTCATCGTAAGACTAAACTTTACATTTCGGAACGTTTCGTCAGTGAGCTGTCTACTTTAAGGATTTGGAAACGACATGAAAATGAAAAGGACAAAGATTATTCTAAATGAAACTACCAACGAAGTGAAATTAATTTGTAGATGTAAAGACCTTATATCAAAATTATAAAACTTTTCTAATAAACTAAAAAAAACACATACTATGGGGAAAACAGAAATATAAAATTTATCAAATTTCGATAACTTTGGGGTCCGTCAAATGATTAATCTGAGACGGACCACACCAATAATTTTAAGGACATGCACATCTTCAGCTGTGGAGGTATGTGAGTTTATTAATGTATTGAATATCAGCTATAACTATTGTACTACCAAATTTTATTTTTGTATATTTTCTATGTAGCTTCGGCTTACGTAGAATAATGCAAATATTTTATATTCTTGTTTGCAAGTTGGCAAGAGCTTTATAACACCAATATAAAATATAAAGTTGCAATTTTAAGAAACGTTTAGTACCATAGGATTCGTATCCGGCACGGTTAGGTTCACTTCTGAACATGTTTTGTGTTGTTTTGTAATTATTGTGCCGATAATATCTGTATAGTTTATCCTACAAAACGTCATTACGTTTTATCGTATATGCCCGTGTCGTGCAAAGTACACTGTGTTGATGCATTTCCAGAAGACCAGAGTGACTGATTAGTTATCTGCGTGATCGGAATCTACGTGGTACCAGCTGTAGAGCTATGCACAGAAGTTGACCATAGCAGCTCTAAAACTGAACCATCGCAGCCGTATAGCTGAGTAAACAGTGTTGCTGGTCGAATAGCATGAGATAGGGCGTTGCTGGTCGAGATTGGTTTACGCTGATTGCCTGATTGACCAACCTTACTGCTAACCACTTGACTGCACAGTGTGACTGGTAGCAAAGTTTTAATGAATATGCGATATCATCCCCAAAACAACTAGTCAATATCATCACGGATGTGGGGTTCGTTTATTGGTCTAGTAAAGATATTCCGTCGTCAGCGATTCTGCAAGATCATCCACGATCATCTTTGCTCTTTCTCGTACGTCATGCAATGTTCGTACGGCATTAAAAGAAATTGTTAATCTTGATAAGAAAATTGTGTATTTAACGACAGTTTATGTACTTGTAGCTTCATTTATTTTTAAATGTACATATCCTATACTTAAGTTCTTATTTTCAACTGGTATCCTTTACTGAAAGTTATTTTGTATCTCTTTCCATTTTATTTCCCCCAGTTCTTAAAATGTTAGTTCCTCCTTCTCTATATGTTCTCAACTGAGTTACAGGCTCTTGACATTTGTCAGTTTTGTTTAATGTCTTTTGGGATTTTTTCTCTCAAACTTTTACTTATCGTATATTTTATCTCTTGGTATGTATTCTCGTTAATGATCGGCATTAATTCATCCTGGTTTTCATTTCATTGTCACTGAAAGCCAGGCTTATCATGCTGCGGATCAACTTCTCATTAAAAGCTTTCTGCAACGAATCCAATTATTGTTGCGCAAAACACACGAGCGCCTAATAAACAACTGTACTGTTATTCCTGTAACGCCTAATCCCAGTGATATTATCACCATACTGCCTGAACCGTTGCCATGTTTGTCTCCACCAAATTTCATTACTTTGTATTTCTTGACAACACCCCTACAGTGTTCGATACCTCTAACTAAATAATTTAAATCACGCCAAATTCTTGGAACCGGAAAATATTAAAATAATGCAATCATCTGTTATACTGTTGATAAGCTCTGCAATAGGTTGTGCTAGGATATATTTGTAAAGTACTTGATGTCTTTCATTTATATATCTGCATATCTGCATAAAACAGACGCCTTCGACAATATTAGAAGTTTAGCTTTCGTATGCACGTTCTTTGGATCCGGCATACATTCAGAATACGGCTTAGTAATGGTAACATGTTTTATTGAGTCTCCAGATATTTCAGGTGTGTTTTAATATTTTATTTTATTTTAATTAATTTTATCATAAATATATAAGTATCTTGCTTTGTTCCATTAATTGTAGAGAAAGCCAAAAGATGTTCTGCAAAATATCTTGGGTATGCAGACGACAGTAAACTAGATACAGAAACTGGAACAGATTTAAAATGTCTTCAGTATCCATTCCTGGTTGTGGACCATTTGAAGGCATCGATGAAATATATTCACTCTGTTTGATTTGCATGACTTGTCAGTAACATTGGTTGACTAATGAGATTCCGTCGATTGATATTCACGGAACTTTAAGATTTCTAAATTAATTCAGTCTGCTTATGGAAATAATTTAACAAAATTGTCAGAAACATACGAACATTATTAATACACTGGCGACTAGCGTCGGCTATTTAGGACAATACAAAGATTATCTCACCTGGTTCATAGTTCTCGAGTATGATGTTTTCAGGAAAGATGTTGAAGTTGTGCATAAATGTGTAGGTAGATATTCATTTCAAATGAAGCCACATCTTAACTAGTCACGTGATCCCTTGGCTCATTAACATTAATCGGCCACAATAGGAACATAGCGTGCATGTTCACGGTTTAAAAAAAAAAAAACTGTGAAGGGCTCTGCTTTATGGAATTCAAAATATTATGTGAATTTCAGGAAAAACTATACTATTATAAAATGCCAACATTGCAGCTTGAAAGCATTTATGAATATAAATTTGATTGCCATATTGCGTTAGTAACTTTGTAAACAAGATTTGTGTACTATTTTATCTAGTCATTTGTGTACTACGTGAAAATGGAATACTTATCTTTGCAACTTCTTTAATGTCTATATATGATAGTGAACCTATTAATATATAAAACATCAATTAAAAACCACTGCTTGTAAATTTGAGAGCAGATAAAAAGTTTTGCACGGTCAACAGAGTTGATAAATGTTTTTATGTTGCTCGACATTTTTCTGTAGGACAAAAGCTGTGATTTTTATTTAATGCAACTCTGGGCTTGTTGTATGCAGATATTTTTTTTAAAATATATTCTCCTTCGTACTAGGTTTAGCTTTTGTTGGTCAGTGGTGTTGAGTTTATTAGCCTCTATCAATGTTTTGTACATGTTTTGACATTACGTCGGCTTTTACACCACCACTTAACAAATACTAATGCTGCAGGAACTTCTATGATTTCTTTAACGTAGTTTCATTTCAGCATGGTCTTTTATATACTTCTGGTTCTTCCCTCCAATGCCTAGAGTTTGCTTTATACAAGTCTGTCTTTTTTTTTAGCGTTTTCTATGTTCAGCTCTACTACGGGTTTTTTAGTTTCTGTACATCAACTTTTTCCAAATTTTGCAAACTTATCTTCATCTTGATTTTCCTCCTAGCTATTTTATAAAGAAATTTTCATGGTATTTTAATGTAAATTTAAATCAGATCAAAGTTAATTGCAATTCATAATCCAATGCTCGCACGTGTTCATCTGATAATCTACTTAGCTAATAATGCCGAGTTGTTCCGGAATAACATCATTTTAATCCTTTTCTTTTCTCTGCATGTTGTACTCGCATTTGATTCATTTATTTATTTATTTATTTATTTATTTATTTATTTATTTATTTATTTATTATCCTCTACGATTCCTTGTCATACTGTAACCGTTGTATATCAGTAAATGGTTATTGTATTTGACCAGGCTATTGATCATTATGACCGTATGATTCAGAATCCTAAAAATTAAAACATCACTCCCAAGATAAATATAGTTAGTTTTTCACTTTTGCAAGTGCTATGTATTGTTTAAATTGTCATAATATCTTCATATCATTACCACTATATGGTCTTAAACAAAAGTAACAGAAAAATACGAAATCAACAAGTTTGTCAAATTCAAGAAATAATTTATTTCAATAAAATACAAAGCGAAAATAACTTACGGTATTGCAGATCCAAAGAAATCCTAGAATTTTCAATATATGTCCTAATGAAAAGTTCTTAATAAGCTTCAGTGGTATTCCAAAATTTAATCCAACTCTAAAAGTGTTGATATGTCTGTGATGGTCTGAATAGTAATGATGTGACGAAAAACTTCTGTTGAATCACATTAATGATATCCAAGAATGCCCTTATTTGAATTTCACTGTAAATCCACAATATATAATACATATTTGTAATTTAAAGTAAAAGATTTCACGGTCTATTTAAGTATATCACATACATTTTTTGGGGGAATTAAACCAGTCCACGATATGATCCAATAAAAGCATATTTTTTTAAATTTGAAATTCACTTTTTTTCGGCGTTTAAAAATACATGGCATGTCTTTAATTGCATACAAACAATGTCAGTGTCTTGCAATACGATAAGTAACTTTATTTGCAAATAAACATTATAACAATATGTTCCAATTAAAATGCATACATTTAATTCAAAACAAAAACTATTGCAATGAGCAAGGCCGCCCTCGGGATAAGGGGGTGGGGTGGGCAAACGTGTAGTGGTCATGTTTTGGGTGTTGTCCATATGTTTAGAAGCGAAATCGAGGGTGAGGGCAAGTGACACGCGCGCGCGCACGCGCACCGTCACCGCTCCTACTTGCGGGCACCAATGATATTGTGTTCCGATATAACACCTATCCTTAACGGCAATAAACGTTTTCACCGTGAGCTTAAATACACTGAATAATTTTAATCGCAAATATACCCAGCCATTGTATTTCCATATTTAATACGTATCTTTTTCGGAAACAAGCATGTCGCATTGTTTTCCAATACAATACACACCTTTAAATGCATATAAACAATATCACGGTGTCTTTCAACAAATAGATACCTTTTTGTTAAAAATAAACAATGTCACAGTGTGCTTTAAACGTAAATAATATACATTTGAATAATTGGAAATAAACCATGCCAGGGTGTTACAATAGAAACATATACCTTTAATTGGAAATAAACCATGTCAGTGTTTTAGTAGTGCATAATCTACGTTAGAAAAATTGGAAATAAACCATGTCAGGTGTTGGAACAGATATATACATTTAATTGGAAATAAACCATGTCAGTGTTTTATATGGGTATAATATACATATTTTAAATTTCAACGTTCTTTCATAGTGATCCAACAGTAGATAATTTACCTATCAACTGGAGAGAAAAAAAATACACGCCACCGTTTATTTCAAGAGTATATCATATGGAGATATTCAATAGTAGGAATCAAACCATGATGTGTTGTTTTCCAAGAGTGTGTATATATATATATATATATATATATATATATATATATATATATATATATATATATATATATATATATATATATATATATATATATATATATATATATATATATATATATATAAACATAAACATAAAATACACACAGTATAGTTTCTTATTCTTTAATTCAAATATTAATGGAATTAATTAATTAATAGACTCTTAACTATTTTCAGTGATAACGTTTCGTGTGCTATAGGGTCAGACTCATGATCAGGGGAAAGGTGTTCATATTGTGGATTCATGGCGGTGTCAAATACATAAGGTCCAAAGTTTTTGTTACATGCCATTTCGATACACTTTCTTTTTAAAACAAAACATAATACGAAGTCATTCTCCTCACTACAATATGTTAGTTATAACAGATTATAATGTTATGTTACTGGTCTTTTTTATCTGCCCCCCTCCCGCCCCCCCCCCCCCCCCCCCCCGTAATGCGTGAGCTACAAAATGCATAATCTAGATAAAAATTGCTTGGACTGAATGATGGAATTACCTCTTTCGTACACTCCCGCAGGACTGGCACTGTTTATTCAACAATCTGTATTGAAATCCTTCCTGTCCGCCACACATAGGCAGAAAATAGGCTGCATTCTAAGTGCTACAGTACTGTATTCAAACTGGGTCATGTTTCAAGACAAGTAAACATAGGTTGTCCTTGAACCATAAAATCAAATACACAAACAACTTCTGAGTGCAAAAGAAAAACGTCAAAAAAAACATCAACAAAAGCAACAAAAATAATTGAAAAACTACCCAAAACTAAAAATATTCCACACCAAAATCAGAAGATTCAAATAATGATGATGATGATGATGATGATGATGATGATGATGATGATGATGATGATAGTGATGAATGAGTGAATGAATTAATGAATGAATGAATTAATTAATTAAGTTTTGTTCATTCTTTTTTTATATCCTTGATGCTTTTCGTTATTAAAATCGGTATGGGTGTACAAACAAATGGGAGTGTACGAATACTATATTCGTACAAAATTATCAGATATAATTTGCCGTCTATCATTATTCAGTCATTGCTTGTTGATAACAACGTTAATAAAGACAAAATGACACAATAAGTGCACCATATCTTGCAAACTCTGGCCAATAGATCAATTTCGTCACTTTTTATGTTAAAGGCGACTATTCTAACCCCACCCACATACCACCTCGAGTGAGCGCAACTTGGTTTCTTCCCTCACCTACTCCTCCCGCCCTCGGCAAAATAAGACAAAAGTCTTAATTTTCTTCTGGAATATTTTATCCCATAGAGACTAAAATAAGTACGTTTTCAATAATATCATGTACACACACCGCTCCCCTTTATAATCTCACAAATTCTTCTTGTGGCCTAACGTTATACCTAACTGACTTACCTTTTCAGCTCTGATAATAAATGCAAGATGTACAGACACTTGATGGCATTTGATAGTCTTAGAGATTGTGGGAAAATGTACTAAGAAGTGAACTTCATTCAAGTCTAGATTAGATCTGGAATTTTCTAAATCTTCAAACAATTTGAACTTTGTTAATGTTTACGTTCATAATAACATCTGCTTTCCTATTCCAGCATTCGTCTCGGCTCTTGCAGATGCGGAAAAAAAGTGACGAGCCAAATAAAAAGCACCGACCTTGGAGGCGCTCAACTTTACAGATCACAGACATCTCACCTCTGCCCTTGTGGTTTCGAGTCTCGGGCTAGACTAACGTGGGTATGTGAAAAATCTTGCCAGTAGCAAGCATCCCGTGGGTTGGTAGTTTTTCCCGACGTCTTCCCGGGTTCATCCTCCACCAGACATACTAGCCACCTATCATGTTCTGAAAAATGGCGTTAAACAAAAGCCAAACTGACCGTGCACTAACGACTACATACAATTATAAGTACCGAATCTATGTAAAGCGATATCTTTACCCTAGTCTCAGACCTTCTTTTTTTTTTTTTTTACATGCATAGTTGATTCATGTATTTTTAATTACAGTTGACACATTAAGTTTGAATACTTAAAATATGACAGAAAATGCATTACTTCGATGTGCAGTTTCCAAAAAAATGCAGTTATAGTTGTTGTTCTTGCCAGTAAATATAGATTATTTTAGGCAAAAAATAGTAACAGTACCAGTCTCTGATTATACATGCATTTTGCAGAGTAGTTCATTCACTGAATTCAAGTGGAATTAAGACTGCTTGTTATGACAGAGACGGCTGTGTTAATGCATGACACTGTTTCGCTGAACTGGCAGTTATTGTTAGGGTTTAACACGCACGCAGACTCTCGGTCTCCATGTCGCTCACGCTCTCGCCCTCTCTCGCATTTACTTAGACTTACAAAGACTTATTTTCATTGTTCAAGAATCACCCCTACCCTCGAGTACGTCACAGGCTTATTTTCATTGTTCAAGAATCACCCCTAACCTCGAGTACGTCACAGGCTTTTTTTCATTGTTCAAGAATCACCCCTACCCTCGAGTACTTCACAGGATTATTTTCATTGTTCAAGAATCACCCCTACCCTCAATTACGTCACAGGCTTATTTTCATTATTCAAGAATCACCCCTACCATCAACTAGAAATTTATTTTCTTCCAAACCCAATACCCAAACCCAAAAACTTTGAATTAAATTTTGAGTGTATTTTTCCTAAATCAGCCACAAAAAGCCTTATTTTCATTTTAAAATTCAACGACCTACCCACGCACCCATCCATCTATACCCCCTCCCCGGAGGAGGCAAAACTAATTTATTAAATCAGACGAGACATTACTGAGATGGTATGATTCCTGATTGAGTCTTTAATTCAGATGCTCGTTAGATTTTAAAAGACGATGAAAAATATCTACCAGCCATTTTTTTTAAAAAAAATTATAAACTGGACTTCACATTTTTAAAACTAACTAGCAGTACATACTACGCCCTTGCCCCAAAAACTAGGTGTAACGCTAGAGTTAATAAATAAATTATACACACATATACTGATATAAAAATATAATACACATATAAAAATGTAATACACATATAAAAATTATTTGATGCACAAGCCAGTTAGCATTCTAGCATAATCACGCTTTGAAAAATCGGACAATGCAGATAGAGTGAGCAAACGGAACAAAGCCTGATATAATATTCTGGCAGAATCAATTAAATGTCGATACCAACAACGGGAAGTGGAATACCATACTTTCAAGTAACTAATACTAGCAGACCAGAATTAGTCAAATCAATAAGTAGATTTATTATATTAGAGACACTAACACTAGTCTGAATACTATTAAATGGTCATCAATATTTTAATCGAACAAATAATGACGTAGATCTAAAAGCAATCAACTTAATCTGTATTAAATGATATATTCTCATCATAACTGGAAATATATTAATGGCAAAAAAAAATCCACTATTGAAAATGGTAGCAAAGGCGTAATGCTTTACATAAAGGCTTTAGGGAAGTTACGCATGACTGTCTTGAAGGCTCTTACATTAAATATTTCTTTTATTTGTTTGATTATGATTTTTAACATAGCTTTAACAATGTTTCAGTCATATCGCCACGATGTCTGCAGTGAGGCAGTTTATAGTGATGTCTAGCACTGGGGCATCATGCCACAAACATAGCATGATGTCCCACCCAGTCGCATTATCCTGACACCAGGCAGACCAGTCCAAACACTTACCTCTTAATGCTGAGCGCCAAGCGAGGCAGCTGTTAGTACCCTTTTTGGTCAGTCTTTGGTATGACTCGGCCGGGGATCGAACCCATCATCTCCCGCTTCCGCGGCAGATGCTCTAACCACTTGATCACCGGAGCGGTTCAATTGTAAATATAACAAAAGAGCTGGAACAGTTGAATAATGGTGAAAAATTGCTACTGTAGAAATAAAATCAACGTTTATAAAGAACGAGGAAACAATTGACATTTATTTCTTCAAGATGTCAGCGGACTATCGGAAGATGGAATATCAGGACTAAAACAAGTATTAGGTTACTGTAATATGAATGTTAAGTGACCAGGTAAAAAATAGAGCATCAAAGAAGCAGTTAGTTTCAACTGAATGTAACAAAACATAAAAACAATGTTTATTCTAATTTAAATTTCGCTGAACAAAGATATAACTCAAATTAAATATTTTAAATATTTCAGCAAAATATTTCATATTCGAAATGTAGGCTAAACTGTGATGTTGGTAATGATGATATATTGTTATTATTGTGACAATTAATTGCTTCTAATTGATGATATAAATATAACTAATAGAAGATTACATGACAACAAATGGAATAAGATATTTGGCTGAGTTTCTTTCATTTAAGTTAGGATTACATATCACAAGTTTAATAACAGTTAAACATGTAAATAATTGTATGTAAGATCAAACAATGGAAAATAGTAAATCGTTGTATACGTTCCTTTAATAGCTGTGATAACAACGACGTCATGTAATCGTTGTTTACGTTCCCTTAATAGCTGTGATAACGACGTCATGTAATCGTTGTTTACGTTCCTTTAATAGCTGTGATAACGACGTCATGTAATCGTTGTATACGTTCCTTTAATAGCTGTGATAACAACGACGTCATGTAATCGTTGTATACATTCCTTTAATAGTTGTGATAACAACAACGTCATGTAATCGTTGTATACGTTCCTTTAATAGCTGTGATAACAACGACGTCATGTAATTGTTGTATACGTTCCTTTAATAGATGGGGTAACAAATATCACTATAACCACACATGTTTACCACACATTTGAAAAGGAATATAAAAAAGTGGCATAAAATAGGACAAATGAAGCGAAGCGCCAAATTATAAATGGGCATGGGTGGGTGCAGTTTACGATTGAAAATAGAGTGTATTGTTTGTGAAGGTTGTCCTTATTCAGTTTGGGGTGGGGTGCTACCAATTTATTTAAATTAATACAGAAGACTCACACTGGCTCATTTTTGTCAGAAATTGAAGTAGTGATAGAGAGATGCAAAGCTCAAAGCCCCCGGTCAGCGGTGCCGACAGTTAAATTAATGAATACTCGAAAAGTGAGATAAATATAATAGATTTAAACTTGCGATTCTAATGTTTGCCCATGCCTTGCTCAATTCCGATTGGATGCTGTGCTCAGTATAGTTGGTTACAGACACAGTCTGTCAAGATGGTACTACGCTTGATTCGCGATGCCACTTGTTCCTGTGAACAATGTCTTACCGAACAATGTTACGTAACTGGCTTTGGCAAAAATAAAGCGCGCGTGACTAGTTTTATGGCTATGTCAATTAATTGGCGTGACACCTATTGTTCGCCAAATTGACATTCATACATATTGACGGTGCGAAATTATAGCCTCAGCGTCCTAACATACACATGTTGAAATATGGTTAATTCTATAACATGACATTGTAGGGAGAAAAAAAAACGTATCGTAAGTGGTTGGGTGTTTGCTTTTCTAGAAACGATTTATCTCGTGTGCGTGTAAAGGTACGTCGTTAATTTTGAAAATGTAACTATTTAAGCTATTTGTCGATGATTTAGGGTGGAAACTGCCATATTTTGAAATGTAACTATTTAAGCTATTTGTGGGTGATTTAGGGTGGAAACTGCCATATTTTGAAATTTTAAATATCAATATGAGGATGAGTGTGGCCTAATCTTGGACGCAGACATCTTCGCAAGCCAAGGTTCCAATATGATAACCCTATCTAACCTTGGCTAGCGAAGATGGAACACAGATGGTATTAAGCTTGCTGACATTAATACAAAGCTCTGAGTTGAAAAGCATGGACGTTTTTTTGTTGTTTTTTTTTTTTGGGGGGGGGGGGGGCGAATGTGCTGTAAAATTGCTGTAGCCTATATACAAAAAGTAAAAAGCCTGTCATGTTTTGCCTTTGTTTTGCTCCCACCCCCGAAAAAAAAATTGAACTGAATGCCCTGTTGAAAAGCTTTTCAATCACTGAATTTCAAAATCGTTATCGACGAAACCATCATAACTTGCGATCAATGACATCGGCGTTCATAAAAATGGGAAAGACACGCAGCCTGCTTCCACCGTGGAGTCAATAATCGATAATGTAAGGACTGATAAATCAACCATGTCTAGAACGACGTTGACTATAAAAGCACTAATCCAGGCATTGCAGTAGTTCACTATTATTTGTTTCTCATGACCCGCATATGTCACCTGTAGGTAAATGGGAATACGTATGTAGACCATTGAATCAGCAATTACCTCGATACGGGGGGGGGGGGGGGGGAAGCAGGTCAGGCGGTCAACGTGCCACGGTTACGACCTTCACGTACTAAACATGTATGGTGCACGTTTCCCCAGAGTGATCACAATTCGGATAAAGAAGTTTGGAGATCGTGTGGCAGGCATATGGCATGAAAGACGTCTGCTCTCGTCAATACTAAGCGAACAAGAATAGGAAGAGAGCCAACCAGAAATAATATTTTCAACAAGAAACGTGTCGGGTCAGTCCATCGAACACGTACACGTGGATCATATTGATTGCTAAGTATAAGCAAAGCAAAAAAAAAATGGATTTAGACGATTTTCCTTGTGATTTCAGTGTTGTTACCGATAATCTCTGAATTACTTGTTAATTATTAAAGTTATAATACAACATTCTCCCCCTAACGTTCGATCATACCACCGTGTATTTGCTACAGCAATTACACAAATAACGTACTTTCTCAATGTCGTAGATTATCATCATCAGCTAAGGGCCATTGACCTCCGTTACCGTATGTTTCTTCATTCTAGTTAACGTGTTTCTTAACCTCATCATTCGTTTCTTCATCTCATTTACCATATGCTTCTTCGCCTCAGTTACCGTGTATTTGTTCATCTCGGTTACCGTATGCTTCTTCGCCTCAGTTACCGTGTATTTGTTCATCTCGGTTACCGTTTGCTTCTTCGCCTCAGTTACCGTGTATTTGTTCATCTCGGTTACCGTATGCTTCTTCGTGCCAGTTACCGTGTATTTGTTCATCTCGGTTACCGTATGTTTCTTTGTCGAGAAATATTTGACATCATTACGCATACTTTGTGTAACAAAGAAAAATATGTAAATATTTACAACGTTGTTGTTGTTTTGGGGTTTAACGCCATTTTTTCAGCACACGATAGGTAATACATGGCGGCCAGTATTATTGGTGGAGGAAGAACCCGGGAAAACCCCCGGAAAGAACTACCGACCCACGAGAAGATACTGACAAGCTTTCTGACATAAATACATTAGCCGAATCTGAGACTCGAACCCACGCAGACAGGTGAGACGGCAGTGATCCGTAACGGAGAGCGCTTTAGACCACTCGGCCACTCGGGGCCCCTTATTTACAATGTAGATATATGGATGGTGTATTAATTTTCTAAATATATACAAGGAAATATTTTTCTCTCAGTACTGAACTATCCACTGTGTGACAATCAATACAAATCATGTGTTAATCTAAAATACCTTCAAAGATGACTTCACGGTGAAGTGCTTGTCATGGGTTCACTGGCATTTCTTTGAGAGGCTGGACTGTAAAGAAACCATCGTGCAATGGAATAAAGATTTTACTTTCGGAACATTGCTAAAACCTCACTGTATACTGTCGCCGAAACACACACACATACACACACGCACGCGCGCCAATTTTCATATTCTAAAGAATAAACAATTACCTTTAAATCTATACTAACAATGCCTAAATCTTACCTCTTCCATCAGCATGAAAAGGAGACAGGAAATAATGCTCTTAAAATAGACTGTGACTTAATTGTGATCTGATTCCGTCTGTCAAGCGTTATTTGTTTATTCGACGTTACTCAAACATCTCACCTCTGTCTGCATGAGTTCCAGAGTCGGCTCGACCAATATGGGAGAGGTTGCCAATATCTTCCCCTGGGCCCATGTATCTTTCTGGGCTCGTTCTCCATTATATATACTGGCCGCCAGCCAATTTATTATACGTTGATAAGTGGCACTACCTCCCACCCCACCCCACCCCACCCAAAAAAATAAAAATAAAAGAGAGAAAAGTAATTATCATTCCAATGTAACGCTGTCCTCTCAAGCCAGGCTCGGGTCGATTTTTAATTTTACAATGTAATAACAACGCCTGGGTTGTTTAACATGTATGACACTAATGTGGCATGTTAATTTATAGTACATACATGTATAAATCAAAACTACTGCAACTTCGTTATTTTCGGGAAATCTTTGTTATGAACCACGTCTACCACATAAAAAGTTATAAACGCTATGAACCAAACTCATATATCCAAAGGTGGCAACACTTTCAAAGGAATGTTTTTTTTTTTAAATCAGTTTGCTAGGTGCTTTTATCTCTGATTACGACATATTATATTAATGGTTGCTTTACTCATTTTTTTCTTCAATTCCCCCAGGTCATGGAGAAATGCAGCGGTCGCCCTCCCATTTCTCCATCACGCTTGTCACGATGCAGTTATATGGAGAAACAAAGATAAAGGGCTTATGTCAGCAAATGTCAGAACACCGTACATTGTGGGCCGTGTGGTATATTATGAATATAGAATGGAGTCGTGGATTGAGTCTCATCTCTGGCTCCAGTGGAAGTAGTTGTGTGTGTGTGTGTGTGTGTGTGTGTGTGTGTGTTTGTGTTGGGGGTGGTTTAACGTGTTTTGTATGTAAGTGTTTGTGTCATCTTTAGGAATATTTCTAACAACTGACAAAGATAAATCACAAGGACCTACTACTCTTCACACGCACGTGACAAAGTTTCCTCCGGACGAAATTTAGCGATTACCTCTATGGGACAAGCATTTGTTGTTAAGTAGTTTACCGTAATGCAAGCCAAAATAGGAGGTTGTATCACAACAAGCAGCTTTGCTGTTAACTTGGCATTTTTGTATGTTCTGTCATAAACTTACTGGATGTAGTAACTTCTTAAAACTTGAAGACACTGATGCATAGCTAAATGAAATTCTTATCTCTAACATAATTCCTCTGTTAAAACAAAATAAAAAAAAAATAAAAATAAAAATAAAATACAAAAATTCATAGACATGCTCTCAAGTCGTCCATGAAAATGCAGTGTTGTGCTAGAATTTGGTCAATATATCCATTAGTATGTGACAAAATTCAATTCACATGTGAAACTTCTTTTTATCACTTTCGTAGATTATCGCATCATCAGCTAAGGGCCATTGACCTGAGTTACCGTATGTTTCTTCATTCCAGTTAACATGTGTTTCTTCGCCTCAAGTTACCTTGCGTTTGTTCATCTCTGTTACTGTATGTTTCTTCACTTCAGTTACCGTATTTTCTTCACCATTGTCACCGTATGTTTCTTCACCTGGTTATTACATGTTTCTTCATCCCGGTTACCCTGGTGGGGAGGCTAATGGAGGGGGGGGGGTGCTAGTGCACCCATGTCCTTCACCTCAGTTACCTTTTCTTCATCGAGTTACTTTGTTTCTTCAGCACAGTTAGCGTATGTTTCTTAATTTAGTTACTGTACGTATTGTCATCTAGACACTGTGTTTCATCACCTCAGCGTATGTTTCTTCATCTAGTTACCGTATGTTTCGTCACCTCAAAAGACACAAGAATGATTCTTTTTAAGCTGAAGCTTTGAATCTCAAATGACTGGAGAATAAAAACCCTCTTTTAATAGCTTAGCTAATATTGGTATTTGATTTTTATCTAACGTGACAAATAAGTATTTAGTAGCTTCATATGACGATCAAATCAATTATGTTTGGGACTTGTTATCGAGCTTGACAAATCTAAGTCCCATAAGCATTGATGTTAGACCTGTGATTTATGGAGGATGAAAATAGGTAATATCACATTACGTGGAAAGTTTAATTTATGGCAAAGGTAGCTTCGGTCGACCTAGTCCGAGTTTGTTCTTATCCTTGTCACCCCATTTCTGATATTTGGACATTTATGTTCGGGTGTAGGGT
Source organism: Unio pictorum (assembly GCA_030141615.1). NCBI lineage: Eukaryota > Metazoa > Mollusca > Bivalvia > Unionida > Unionidae > Unio > Unio pictorum. The sequence continues at coordinate 6,131,597 of JARLTB010000187.1, read as the reverse complement.
CAGAATCCATGACCTATCAAAAAGCTGGAATTTGCCGACCAATGGGTAGCCGCTTACTAGCCGGACCAACAAACTTGAATGACCTTTCATCGAGATATATCTGCATGAAGTCGATAGGAATATGATTTATTTTCTCAGGCAGTCGGAATAGGACGGCTTGAGGAGTTAGGAAACGTTGGAACACCGTCGAGAGGAAGGGATGCAATCAATCGTGGACATTGCTCTCTTTTCACCACTCGTTATGATAAAAATCTAAATTAGAAACTGTTATTAAAATCCTGTTGATAGAACTTAAGTTGAATTGAAATTACCACTAGTAATTTGTTAGACTGAATTTTTTTTTTTTTTTCTTGTCTTAGCATGCTCGTTTTGCATTATTTCTTCCCAATAATCTTGCCCAGTTCTCTATTGATATTCTATCTTTACACTCACAACGGGTCATAACATCGAGGGAGGTTATTCCCTAGATAAAATAGCTAAATTCATTTAAATACGCCTCTTACTAAGAGGAGGACGTTATATATATATATATATATATATATATATATATATATATATATATATATATATATATATATATATATATATATATATATATATATATATATATATATATATATATATATATATAATTTTATTTCCACGCTGGTACCAGAATACTTAGAAGCACGAGTTTAAGCAAAGTAAATATTTTTTTATTTTATATCATTGGAATATATTTTTTTATAAATATTTTTACATCGTTATTACATTTCTGGGTTTTGCTTTTACATTCGTTGATTATGTGAAGTTAGAAAGTGTTTAGGTTGTCAAAAAGACAGTGATGTGGTCAGTTTGATTTGTTTCTTTAGACAGTATCAGCTCTTACACGTCTATCATTTTCTAACAGCTGTACTAATTATTTTCCTGGATTACGATGAAAACCATATGACAAATTAGCATTTGGAGCGTAATGTTCATTCAAGACACGGAACGTCATTTATATGACATATAATCAGACAAGACATCATGTATGTTCCAGATGAAATAATACGAGTTGTTAATCAAGTTTTAATGTCATGATGTTTAGATTAGTTGTGACACTTTTTTAAAGCACCTATGATATATATATATAAATATATATAAATATATATATATATATATATATATATATATATATATATATATATATATATATATATATATATATATATATATATATATATATATATATATATATATATGTTAAGCCTGAAAGTATAATTCCTTGTTCGTATATAACGTCAACTCTCCAACACTTAGTTAATATATCAACATCTTTCTCGTAGATACAATTGTTAACGAATATCTCCTGTCCTAGTTGGTGTTTTTGCAACTTGTATATGTACTTATAATCATGAAACGTGTCAATACATGAACAGCCCTAGGTCCATATATATATATATATATATATATATATATATATATATATATATATATATATATATATATATATATATATATATATATATATATATATATATATATATATATATATATATAAAGCTTATATTTTAATTATCAAGAATATTTCACCTACTGTGATATTTGAAATTTTCCGAGTTTCAAAATATACACGAGTATTCCCTTCATATACCTAAGTACACATATTTTAGTACAGTAATAAAATGGCATTGAATGACATAATTTGTATAATTCATTAAAGTAGTCACAATATTCATTGAATGAACTTAAACGTTTTGGGAATTTCTTAAGCTTGATTAAGTTTTGCTTGTTGTCACTTACTTTCATTTTGACAATGGCGGAAAACACAAATATAAAGATATTCCCCACTGAAGCCACAACAACACTAAAGGCATGACAACACTGAAGCATTGGCAACACTAAAGCCATGACAACACTGAAGCCTTTCACAACAACTACTGTGCGGTATCATTGATAAAATTCTGCCAGGTGGGTGGGTATTTTTTTTTTTTTCTTTTATTTATTTTTTTATTTATTTATTTATTTATTTATTTATTTATTTATTTATTTATTTTGGTCGGGATTTTTTTTAGGGGGGGGGGGGGTGATTTTTAACAACGGCGACAGTGTTATTATCATCACAGGCTTTGACAAAACCACATACAAATTACAACGCCGTAATTTCGTCTAGATTATTAAACTCGGGGCTCCACTCTGTTTTCCACTATGCCGTTTACAGGGACTGGTGTACTTTAAATTCTTGCGGTCGTTGACCGTACAATCCAGTTTTTTTTAATTAAAAAAAAAATCACGCAGATATGTTATCATATATGTGTTTGTTCTGACAGAATGAGAACATACATTTACATGAATAATACATTCCGCCCTGGAATCCAGTGTTATGTGATCTAGGAGTATGACGATTTAAAAAAAAAATGCAATTTAATTGCAAATGTGGATTGCTTTTGTATCTAGTGTAGATCGGCCGCTGCGGCAGGAACTGCTTTTGTTCAACTTATATGTAAACTATTGTACTGCCCCGCCTGTGGCGTGAGCGCTGGAGTCTGCGCAGATAAAAGCACATACATATGTACATTCTCTTCCTAAATTGTATCAATCCATTGCCCTAGGCAACAGTTTGGCACCACTCCCTGGAGAGGTGACTGAAAAAGCTAACGTTCTACTTAGGCTTGGAACCATTGATATTGGTGGGGATTTGCATTTTTGCGAAAACTACTCATTCTTCACTAAGCATGTCACTGTAGCCGGTACTTCACGCTTCCATGAAATTGCTTATATTTTGTTAAAACTTCATTCCTCCTGTTCTATGCATGAAAGTATCCAGCTAGAGTATTGCTTGTAACCCTATTATTACCACACACTCATAACAAAAGGAGTTATATGTGACCTACATTTCACTGGTTTATACTAGTTTGTTTATTTCGTGTATCTCCGTAGATCATGTCCATGTTGCTTGTATGTTTGTGTGTGCATGTTATATACACCCTAGTGTACTTAGAATCATGAAATGTAGAGATGTAGATTGATGAGTACCACACCCTAATCACAAGAGTCGGTCACTGTGTTCCATATATACGATTCATCAACTTGGAACCATTTGTATGCACTGTACGCTTCATCAACATGGAACCATTTGTATGCTCTGTACGCTTCATCAACATGGAACCATTTGTATGCGCTGTACGCTTCATCAACATAGAACCATTTGTATACACTGTACGCTTCATCAACATAGAACCATTTGTATGCACTGTACGCTTCATCAACATAGAACCATTTGTATGCACTGTACGCTTCATCAACATAGAACCATTTGTATGCGCTGTACTCTTCATCAACATGAAATCATTTGCATGCACCCTTCATCAACTTGGAATCATTTGTATGCACTGTACACGCCAGATTTATCAAGCTAGATGAGCGTTTACATTTCTAACACTATCACACTATTTACAACAAAATAGGGTCACTGTGAGATCCTTTCACACTTTGGTGTTTTATTGTTAAATTGTACGTTTAGTTTAGGATCAAATGGAAATTTTGCATGCTAGGTATAACCTGTCAATGATTAAACGATGAAAATTGGCGTGGAAATGAATACATTCGTGTAATGCAGTACAACCTTGTCGAGGATAAAACGATGAAAATTGGCGTGGAGATGAGTACTATTCGTTTAATGCAGTACAACCTTGTCAAGGATAAAATGATGAAAATTGGCGTGGAGATGTAGAGTACAATTCGTTCAATAAATTTGTAGGTTATGGAGACCCATAAGTCATGCATCACTGACCTGGTTAATTTTTGTATTTGATATTCATTGAGCATTGTCAAGCATGCTGTTGCTGCTATCACGTGACTAGCAAATACTTAGAGACAGAAATTACAAATCTAACCCCAAATATAATGATTATTTCTGAGAGCTTTTTCTTCTAGTTTCGTATGAAAGTAAACTGAAATGCTAGCAGTGTAGTTTTTGGCTTGGACAAATATGGCCGAAGTATAGAATGATAAATTGAGAAATCGGTGGCAGCTAATGAGAATATTACAAATAATGAAATCATATGGTATTTGTGTATAGAAACAAGCTTGAATACGCCTCGACTTCCAGTTGAAAAAGATCATTGTCGACTTTATCAGCGTGCTCTTCGTATTTTAGATTTAACATTACACTCGGAAAAGTCTCAGATGTGATGAAAGTTGGCAATCAAGTCCACGATCTCTAAACATTTCTTTGAAGTAAGATATAATTATTTCCAAATCAACTGTTCAACTGACATCAAGTTGTATTCCATTATGGTTACATTACCATTCAAAGAATCGTGTACATAACATTAAATACTACTTTGGTGTAACGTTTGATTATCCCAGAATTTGCTTAAAGGGTGTTTTAAAAAGATGTAAAAGAAAGTTAAGAAGAATGTAGTCTTGGACGATTCTTCAGTTTAGCAACTGAAAGAAATCTTAGTGACCGTAGAAGGCATGCAAGTACTGTTTTGGTTTATTACCATTGTTTCGCTTAAGTAATAATCTGTATACACAAAAAAAAAACAATAAGTATTTGATGAACAACGAAAGCAGCCGAACATGAGAAACATTAAGCGGTAATACTTGGATCGACATCAACCTAAGTAATGGTTATCAAATTAACTTAATTTGCATACCCATATTTGGTCTTACACGAACTTCTTCTGGAAGTCAATTTCTGCTTCTTTCACCATAGCCATCGCTTGCCTCAATAAGTGACAATTCTAACTCTGACTTTAATATGAAACTTCCCAAAAGCAATTCCACCGAAATCCAAGACAAACTTTTATCAAAACTGAATCCATTATTGACAAAACTAATCCGCCCAAACTCCACAGCAACCAACAGACAAGGTTTATCAAAATAGACTTTACGGTTTATAAAGTCCACCTGCATTCCAATAAACTCCACGGTGTTGAACGATTGATTCCACATTATTTTTACAGTCTATTAGACTTGAAATATTTTAAATGATTCCATAGCTGTCACTATGGTCTTATATCGCTTTGAAACGTTTCCAAATTTTGTACGGATCCAACCGCTGCCACCAAATTGTATGATTTTTTTGACAATACAAAGATATGGCAGTATAGCTCTAAACCGTCTTTAAAGTGACATATCTGATTCTCTAACGCAGAATGACTGATAGAGCATGATCACTTGTTTTCACATTGACAAGATATCACTCACTTGACCAGATTTCACTCACTTGACAAGTTGTCACTCACTTGACAAGATATCTCTCACTTGACAAGATATCACTTACTTGACAAGATATCACTCACTTGACAAGATATCAGAGTCACAGTTTACTGGTAATGAGAGTAGCTTTTTACATTCAAACAAACATTCAACTTACACAGCCTGATCGGGCTGCAATTACTACCGACACTGGTCACACATGCCCATTATCTGTTCTAGAAACATATATTGTTATAATCCTCACATAATGCATGTTAACAATTGACTTCTGCGTTGAATTTTTCATTGTTATATCCATTTCACTTCTATTCATTGTAGATAGGGTTAACATATCGGAACCTTGGCTGGCAAAGATGCTTCATTGGTAAGCTTTAATGTCGACAATATTGTTTACAACCGACAAGTCAGACAAAAAGCAACAAGTAAATTAAATAAATAAATGAATAAATAAATAATTCAGTATTTTTAGAAGCAAACAATTCAATACTCGATTCACTTTGGTACTTTTTCATGTGCGATCGAACTGTGTAACTGAACAAATACAAGTTGCAGATCTACTGAATCATGATCTTCATTCGTAAACTCTATACTCATTTAATTTTCTTTTCATGAATCTCTTTAATGACAATTCTCTTAAACTGTTAAACATTCAAACATCTGTCCTATTCTAGCTCATAATGTGTTATGGGAGTACATGCCTAGCTTGATTTCGTACTGCTTCATCGATTTATAGAAATATAGTTCTTGAAATATATATCACTTGTTTCCATGTGAAAGTTAAATGAATGACCTTTATCATTTTTCGTTAATTTTAGCTAAGGTTCATCTGCACTCCCTTTGCTATCAAGCCTTCAGGGTAGCCAAAACATGCATCACTGGTCCAATGATGTTTAATGTTTCCTATGTGTTTTCTCTTATAGTCATTTACTGTTTTCACACATTCCCATCTGTATTAATACTTGATCAGCTCAAGTCGTTGATGGTGTTTGATATACCCGACCAAAGATTTGTTGCTGTCGGGTTTTCTTCACAACCAAAGGCAAGGGGCCCAGAGTGACAGAGTGATCTAAAGCGCTCTCCGTTACGCATCACTGCTATCTCATCTCTGTCTGCGTGGGTTCGAGTCTAAGATTCGGCAAATGTATGTGAGAAAGCTTGTCAGTAGCTTCTCGTGGGTCGGTGGTTCTTTCCGGGGGTTTTCCCGGGTTCTTCCTCCACCAATAATACTGACCGCCATGTATAGCCTATCGTGTGCTGAAAAATGGCGTTAAACCCTAAAACAACAACAACAACCACCAAAGGCCAAACAAGGTGAGCGGTGACGGTTTGGCACTCTACCCCCTCCACCCACCCACCCCATTTTCTCACTGCGCACTCCCCACACGAAGATTTCTTTTTGTACATAACACGAATATGAGCCAATAGTAACACCCCCCTGTGACTACTCGCAATCACGTATGCATACATCTAAGTCTGCATGTATACGCAGAATCACACATCAGAACACACATCTACATACAACAGCTCTCGAGCTTTAGCTACATATATCTGTAGGTGAGGAATACATTCAGATACATTGATAATGGCACTCTAAAGGTTAATACCATAGCAACATTAGGTAACGATTCACACAAGAGAAATAAGAAGTTGGTAGGCAGTATGCCCGACGCCTGTCTGTGATTTTCATATATCTACAGGGCAACGCCAATTTCTCACTCATCTGAGACGGCACACGGTCTCTTGACTTCGACTAAGGAGGGGTAAGTCTGAGACGGCACACGGTCTCTTGACTTCGACTAAGGAGGGGTAAGTCTGAGACGGCACACGGTCTCTTGACTTCGACTAAGGAGGGGTAAGTGCCATGCCGAAATTGATTAACAGTTGCCTCGGTTGAATGCGACAGTGTCGTTGTTGTTTCGCTCGAATGCGACAATCACAAATTGATAAAAAAAAATCGTAAAAAAAACAGATTTAATGATGGAGACAGTAGCTGATGCGCACTAAACAATATAAACTTTGAAAATTATTGGCTATCCATTGTTCCTTCGGTCCTAAATAAGTGTGCGATAAAGCATGTATATATATAGAATTATGTTTATTTTTTGCTGCGATGATCTCATTTTCTTTGCTCCGGCACCTAAAAAGCGTGAACAATCAAAAACGTCAACCAAAAAATCTGAAGAAGAACCCCATTCAAATTCAAACATCTAGATTTGAAAACTAGACTATTGTATATGACAATGGACATCGTCTTGGCTGTATGGTCGTAAAATAAGAGAACGTCGGACGCTTTTTCACAAAATCCACGTTACTAAACTAACTGCTACGCATTAAAGCACTGAAGTCGGATGAAATGTACCCGATATCATTGTAAGAAAGAACGCCTAATTCACCGAAGTTACTGAACTTCCTGCTTCACCTCAAGGCGCAGGCTTCTTTCAGTCTGAAAGAGATCATTGTGAAAAAAAAAGAACACCTAATTGACGGACGTGACAAACTGACATACCTGTGCAGCGCTGATCTCACGTAGCATGTATGCGATTAATAGATTAAGTGATGAATATGCTTACAAAATTTATTTTGGATAGAAAAGTTAAAACACTTATTGCATCAGAACGCCACGAAAATTAGTATATTAGATTGAACAACAGTTTGCTTTATCTTAACCACCAGATCTTGACGTGATAAAAATATAACCGATTACAGCGCTTGTTCTCGATCAATTAGTAATAACACCGGGTTCCCTTCGGGCATATGCAAACCCATAGAAACTCAATAATATTGTAAATTAATAAACTTGCGATAGTGCTCGACGCGAGCTTGATGTGAGCAAAAAGAAAACAATAATCTAAAGGAACAAAATCATACAGAGTAACAAAAAAATGTACCATGTATAACTTTTTGAGCCAATCATATTTTGGCGTTGACGTGTGTGCCTAACAGTTAAACTGTTTTGAACTGATTGTTTACGATATGTGCAGTGAAGTAGAAAATGTATAATTCTTCCATGGAACAGGATTACTAAAGTTGAATCGAGTTAATAATCTGTACTTAAAGAATACATGTATCGTAGAGCCGCAAACATGGTACATGTAGCTCTTTTCACCGGTTGTCACATGAGCTCGCACTTGTCCCAAGATGAAAAATTCGCAAAAATCGCACGTTTCGGAAGCCGTAACTTCCGTTTGGTACAACGTAGAAAAGTCAACGATGGCTTGATGAATAGAAACATATATCAGGAGTAAAACATGTCATAGAGATTGGTAGTGTGCTTTTCAATACGGAAATAGCAGAAAGAAATCGAGGGTCATAGGTGTAACTAAGTATTTGGAAGTTACGTACCTTCTCTTTTATATAGTATAATAGAGAGAAATGGTCCTATGTCAGAATGGGTCATAAGGGCAATCTAAGGTATTTTTGTCACTCTGTATGATTTTGTTCCTTTAGATTGTTTTTTTTCCACCTCAAGCTCGCGCCGAGCACCTGTTTTTCTCACAGCATAGACGTGTGTTTATGTACTAAGAAAGCGTGCTTAAAACATGTATTACACACTCTACCCCAATAACGGCCCTCTTATAAGTTACTGAGGTCCGTAAATCGAATTTGTTATAAAAAAAACCCAGAGCAAACACAAAACAGACCGCCCCCCCCAAAAAAAAAAAATATGCATAAGTGGAAGCCATTCATTTTTAATTGATCAGTGCTAAAAACGTGTTTTAACTTTGTTTATGATGCATCACTATAAATTAAAAATTCGTATGTTCTCTACTTTATGTCGATCCAGATAGATTGGTTATGATCTTTTTGTATAATCTGTATGGCGAGTCTTGATAGCATTCGTGGTACTAATTATATGGAAGATTGGGAACCAGTCTAGAATTGGGTCAATATAAAAACAATATATGCGGGTTTGTCTGGCCGTGAATGCTGATAATGAAAAGTAAACAAAATATAATCAAACGAATTGTTTGAAGTTTATCCTATTTATAATGGAAAAAAATTGACAGAACGTTTCACTGATTGAGATTCAGACCTTTTACAGTAGTGGTTTGGAACACTCATTGCTGAAATTAGCACCTAATTATTAGTGTGCTGATTTAAAACACGTTGTCTGAAACTCATGTACAACAAGACAAATATTTCGACGCATATATTCTCCACCCAGAAGCTTGAATTAAGGTTATGATGTCTCAGACTCGGCTAACCAGTAGCTTCTCGTGGGTCGGTGGTTCTTCCCGACGTTTCCCAAGGTTCTTTCTCCACCAGTATACTGGCCGCCATGTATATCCTATCTTGTTCTGGAAAAAATGCCGTTAAACCCTACTACAACATAAGGATATGTCTCCACTGAGAAATATAGATTTGGACACGAGAATTCCGAAATGTAAGGTCATCAAATTTTTAATATGGTGTTTTCCATTGGCTTATTTATGAAGTTGAATTAGTACTGCGATTCCTGACTTATTGCAAACTTTGCCATAGTTCTATATAGCTAGTAACCCAGTCAACTTTGAGAATGTACGTGATCAACTAGTTGAGTCCATTTCCAAAATATGAATGAAGCTTTCGAGTGATTACAGATTGTCTGTTAGGTTCTAATGTAGCCTTACTGAAAATCATCACTAGCTGTTAATGTTGTTCTTAACATTTAGATTTAGGAATTTAAAGAAAAACGTTGTCAAAAATTAAGTGTTAAGGTACGTTTTTTTTTCCCTAAAAGCTAAACCAAACACCCGGGTGCTATACGTCACTATAAGCTGCTATATTGCAGACGTCGTAGCGATATGACTGCGCATTTATTAAAGCCAAATCGTTAACTCAGAATTGTATAGGCTGATATCACCAACCTATGGAGAGACAAATCACATCACTGGTCTGCATTTTACGACCAGAGAAAGAATGAACATTAGGACGTAATGAGTGTTCATTCGGGTAAATAAATGTACATGATAATGGTAGAATACAATTACTATCATGGAGTATATAAAAGATGTTAAAGAGAAAAAATACTATATCATTTTGAAGTGTGACACATTTCCATTTCCACACACAGCACAAAATTTTGGATATTGTATTGATTATTTGAGTATGAAGTATCGAAATTTGAATAAGCAGTGAACCTAATAGTTGAATGCACATATCATTATGATTTTATCATCTTTATACCGGAGAATCTTTGGGAATGGTCAGTTTGACCTTTATTCTTTCATGTCATTGTTAAAACTTCAAAGGGGTCTGTGTTCCGACTCGATGAAATATACTGGATATCTTAACACGGTTTTGAGAGAGACAGTTGTCATATAGTCATTCTTCAAACGTAAAAGTTGTATAACGTAGTTCAGAGGTTCAGAGATATTAACTGACGAAACAAATGATTGTCTAAGGAAACGAAAACCATTGCTTGTGATTGGCCGAGTGAAATTAAGGCGTACACCTTAGAAGTAATGTGAATTTTAAGTAACAACCTTGATCGAAGTTATTTAGTCTGAAATTTTCTGAGAGAGAGAGAGAGAGAGAGAGAGAGAGAGAGAGAGAGAGAGAGAGAGAGAGAATGTTAGTTCCGTGGAAGCCTAGGAAAAGAATAGTTGTTTCTTCGTTAAACAAAAAAGGGGACAAGTGTCTGCTTTGTGAGAAAACAGGATTTAGTGACGGATGCACAAGTTCTAAAGTTGACAGCATTGAGGTAACAGTTTATATTCATTCTAACGCGAGCTTAGAAGTATAACTTTGTTTATTACAGGCTGATACGCAACGTGTAATAGTTGCATCATATGTACCAGGTGAACTTTCTTGTGAAATCCGACTCGTTTAGCAGGTCTGTCATTTTTAAATGATTTAAAAAGGGTGTGTTAGAGTACAGAATAATTGCATCTGAAAACCTTCTTCATATAATTTGCACCCGAAACAACATATATATATATATATATATATATATATATATATATATATATATATATATATATATATATATATATATATATATATATATATATATATATATATATATTCAATTTCTTAGTCATCATTATTTCGATCTATTATGGTTTTTCTTTCTTGATACACTGCGGAAATGTCTTCTAAATGGGTTGTCGGTGCATTTCCTTGATAACTCGACACTTGATACAAGTATCTCTACTAGCATGTAGATTTTTCAGAGAAGAACAACACAATGAGTTTTTCGAGAAATAGGAGAGAGAGAGAGAGAGAGAGAGAGAGAGAGAGAGAGAGAGAGAGAGAAGACGGAGTCTGAAAAAAAGAGAAGTGACGAGTGAAGTATACGGAAAGAGAAAAGAGACGAGTGAAGTTTGAAAGAGGGAAGTGACGAGTACAGAGTAAAATATTGGAAGTCCAAGGAGGACGAGACAGTCGGAAAAGGAAGATTCGAGGAAACCAAAAACGTTGGAACACGGTCGATAGGAAGGTTATACAATCAGTCTTGGACATTACGTTCTTTTCACCACTCATTATGATGATGAAATTAATCCAAATTAAACACTGATATTAAATCCTGTTGATATAAATCAAGTTGAATTGAAAGTACCATTATATATTTGCTTGATTAAATTTGTTGTTTTTCTTGCCTAAGGGGGCTCGTATGGCATTATTTTTTCCCAATAATCTTACCCAGTTCTCTGTTGATATTCTATATTTCCCTCACACCGGATCATAATATCGAGAGAGGTCATCCCCTAGATCACGTCGCTAAATCCAATCAATCACCCCTCTTACGACGAAGGACACGTTACACAGAGTATCCTAATTTAGCGATAGAATTATGCTATTATTGGTGACAAATAGTGTTTGTAATTTTGCAATAGATGGTTTACAGAAATACAGAAATTTTAGAAAATTTCCCTTTCTTTGAGTAAGTAATGCTATCCGTCCTAGTTGTCATGTTTACCGCAATTAGACCTAAATATTTAAATTTAGTACAAAATGTATTTAGATTTTCTCACCAATTGTAAATCTGTGTTTATCATCTTTTCGTGCATCACACATCAAAATCTGTGTTTACGTGAAATTGATAGTCAATTTCAATAACTGAGTATTCGTATAACATTGAAATTGATCTGGAGAAGTCCCAAACGTTACAGTGTCATCAACATAAAGCGGTTTAAACATGCGGGGGAAAAAGTATATACATGTAAAAGAAAATTGTAACTGCAAACTAGTGTAATAATTTTCTAAAAGGGATTTTTCTAAGTAAATTAGATAAATGATAAATAAAATTGGTGAAATAATTTCACATTGCCTTATTGCCTTACACCCTTACTACATTGAAAAAAGCGGATTGCGTTCCTGCATAGCCAACACAGGATTTGAAATGAAATTACGTTGCGGACAATAACAGTAATACGGAAATTGGGGAAATGTGCGGATCAGTTTTGGTCTTCTTTGTGGGGAAATTAACTTGGAGTTGTTGTCAGAAGAGTACGTATGTGTAACATGCTGACCTACGGTTTGATTTTGGTTTCCAGTAATGCTATTAAAATGGTCTTCTTCGTTATATTTGGACAAAACACAACAGGTTCTTGTGATTATAAAGAAATAGTATAAATGCGTATACACTGAGTATTTTCGTTAATATCATGTTTATGAAAGACAAAAATAAAAGAAAATGATGCAAAAGTTTATACGTTACATCGACTGCTTTAAATATGTTAGTAATTTTGACGAAATTTTTACATTAATATTTACATTTTATTTGGAAAAAACCTTTCCAGGAGCTGTATCTTCAAAATTAGTTTTAAAGTCTTGTTTTGTCTGCTCTTAGGCATCACAATAAACTGCCACACTGCAGAGATCAGCGATATGACTGAACAATTGTTAAAGCTATATTAAAAATCCAAATCACACATTGTCTTCTCTTGCACGATGAGCTCCCATTTTTTTTTCTCATAAAAAAACAAAAACTAGACAACCATCCATGTTTACGCAAGGAAATATTAGTTTTCATAAAAGAACAACAAATATATGACTTAGAATATCGGCCTTTTCATAATATCAGCAAACCCTTATTTATGTTCGCTTTAAGATTACCAAAACAACATGCTCGCTTTAAGATTACTAAAACGTCGTGTTTGCTTTAACATTGCTAACAAGTCACGTTTGCTATAATATTGGCAAAATGTCATGTTCGCTATAATGTCAGAAGAACATCCTACTTAGTCGCATTTCAGTGCTTAATAAAATCTTCAATTGTGACCATCCTGCAAGACAATTTATTTATTTATTTATTTATGTATTTATTTATTTATTTATTTATTTATTTATTTATTTATTTATTTATTTATGTATTTATTGTTTTTGTCTGATTTGTCGGCTGTAAACAATATTGTCGACATTAGAGCTTATAAATGAAGCATCTTCGCTAGCCAAGGTTCCGATATGTTAACCCTATCGAGAGTGAAACGGAATTAAAAAAATAACTCTAAAACATAATAATTTAACAATTACTCAATTAGAAAAATATATATTCGCAGCTGTGTCGCGGCCTGCTTTTCGAACTGAGTACTACTTTAATCGACATGGTTGTAAGTAATACAACAAAAAAGCCTGTGGCGACACCGCTGGAAATACGTGATTTACTGATATCTCTTTATTGTCAATACGTTTATACATTAAGTTCGACATCCCGAATTTCTCCTAGGTATGAGCCATTCAACGGCGCGTACCTAGCCTAGAATGCAAAGCATCACGAAGCCATTAGACGGGGCTAGTTATATAAATATTATTCAACGGTAAACTCACTGAATCTTTCGGGATTGAACCACGTTGAAAATGAGTAATTAAGTTAATGATTGTTAGATAATTATATAATGTTTGGAGACACATTGTTTTCTAATACTTGACCTAAGTTACAAATAGGTCTATAATTAGAGCACTGTCCATTTTTTAAATTTAGGTAACATTTGTCTACGCTTTAGTAAAATATTATGTTTGGAGATAAGATTTAAAATTTCTGATAAATCTGACTTTCCTTAAGGAGCCCCGTATTGATCTCATCAGGACGCCCTACTTATTTTATTTGTTTAAAATGGGACGTGTCATTTTCTACATCGTGTGCTTTTATTGTAAATACACGCACTATCAAGGGCCACGGCAGGAAGTGGTGTTGAAGGAACGGTCGTGAAAGTATCATTCACAAAGGATTTGAAAAGAATATTAGAATCTGAAAATAAATGAGCTGACATTCTAGGGTTATGTTTGCTAATTTCACAAGACATATACGCAAATGTGACTACATGAATTATGTCATCTCATGATGTTGTTTATCTCTTTTTTCCTACATAAAGCAGTACATACCGCATTGAGTTTGAATTACTGCCAACGTAATACAAGATCCGTAAAGTGCACACCAGTCGAGATTTTATCTTAACTGACCAAATCGTCTCCCTTCATGCATTTGTTCTTCTGAAAACAATGAGCCTTCTCTCTCTCTCTCTCTCTCTCTCTCTCTCTCTCTCTCTCTCTCTCTCTCTCTATGTATATATATATTGTATTGATTATTAGAGTATGAAGTATCGAAATTTGAATAAGCAGTGAACCTAATAGTTTAATGCACATATCATTATGATTTTATCATCTTTATACCGGGGAATCTTTGGGAATGGTCAGTTTGACCTTTATTCTTTCATGTCATTGTTAAAACTTCAAAATGGTCTGTGTTCCGACTCGATGAAATATACTGGATATCTTAACACGGTTTTGAGAGAGACAGTTGTCATATAGTCATTCTTCAAACGTAAAAGTTGTATAACGTAGTTCAGAGGTTCAGAGATATTAACTGACGAAACAAATGATTGTCTAAGGAAACGAAACCATTGCTTGTGATTGGCCGAGTGAAATTAAGGCGTACACCTTAGAAGTAATGTGAATTTTAAGTAACAACCTTGATCGAAGTTATTTAGTCTGAAATTTTCTGAGAGAGAGAGAGAGAGAGAGAGAGAGAGAGAGAGAGAGAGAGAGAGAGAGAGAGAGAGAGAGAGAGAGAGAATGTTAGTTCCGTGGAAGCCTAGGAAAAGAATAGTTGTTTCTTCGTTAAACAAAAAAAGGGCACAAGTGTCTGTCTTGTGAGAAAACAGGATTTAGTGACGGATGCACAAGTTCTAAAGTTGACAGCATTGAGGTAACAGTTTATATTCATTCTAACGCGAGCTTAGAAGTATAACTTTGTTTATTACAGGCTGATACGCAACGTGTAATAGTTGCATCATATGTACCAGGTGAACTTTCTTGTGAAATCCGACTCGTTTAGCAGGTCTGTCATTTTTAAATGATTTAAAAAGGGTGTGTTAGAGTACAGAATAATTGCATCAGAAAACCTTCTTCATATAATTTGCACCCGAAACAACGCGTTAATATAAATATGTTTTCAATTTCTTAGTCATCATTATTTCGATCTATTATGATTTTTCTTTCCTGATACAATGCGGAAATGTCTTCTAAATGGGTTGTCGGTGCATTTCCTTGATAACTCGACACTTGATACAAGTATCTCTACCAGCATGTACATTTTTCAGAGAAGAACAACACAGTGAGTTTTACATGTCCGGCTTTTCGAAAAATAGGAGAGAGACAGAGACAGAGAGAGAAAGAGACAGACAGACAGAGTTGTGATGTAATTTGGCTTTTTAACGTAGCTTTTTTTAAAAATTCGGTTTCATCGCTACGATGTCTGCACTGTGAAAGTTTATAGCGATGTCTAGCAGCGAGGCATCATGCCGTAGACATGTAACATGCTGTTCCAGCCAGTCACATTATCCTGACACCAGGCTGACCAGTCCTAACACTAACCTCTTAATGTTGAGCGCCTAGCAAGGTAGCTGTTAGTACCATGTTTTATTTTTATGTCTTTGGTATGATTCGGCCTGGGAACGAACCCATGACCTCCCGTATCGAGATCGAGAGAGAGAGAGAGAGAGAGAGAGAGAGAGAGAGAGAGAGAGAGAGAGAGAAACCTGGATAAGGTAAGAAAAATTGTCTGAAAATGTTTAGAGTTTAACTCAATTCAGAAAATGTTAATTTGAAATTAATCAACTTTTAAAAGTTTTAATGCTGCACGAAATAAAATCGAAAACGGAGAAAACAATGGCAATACTTTGTGGCTCTATCGATAGCGGTGATAATATTTTCAACAAATGTTCACCAGAGTAAAGAAAGTAGAGAAATCCGAGCGGAGACCTAACATGATGGGTAGACGAATTAGCATTTAAAACACTTGGATTCTTCTCAGTTCGTTATTAGTCACGCACTTCTATCACGACGTCGACAAACAGCGACGAGGTCAGTGTGACATATCAAACTGCAGCAGCGGATCCTCAAATGTCGTTCTATTGGGAGTGCATCCCCCCCAACCACCACCACCACCAACGGTGAAACTGCCCACAACAAACTCAAGATTAACATGAGAGTTGGTAAAAGCAATGAGTAGAAAACACGTGCTATCTTGCCCAAGTCTCGCTATCCAAAACAATGTATCCCTGACACAAAACTTGGCATATAGGACTGTTTAATAAGGGAAGTTACCTCCCTTGCACGAGTTATCGTTATTTGTTAAATCTACTTCCGGTGAGCAAAAAATCCAAGTACAATACTGTACAAGTGTACAATTTAGGGAAAGCCTGTATCATTACCAAGACACCTGTATCACTGAATGCGTATTTTTTTTTTTACCGCAACACAAGTGTTTCCCCTAAAAATAAAAGAACCAAAGTGAACGTTGTGGGTGGATTTTTGGTAGTAAGACCAATGTTGTACATTCTTAGAGACCCATCATTTAAATTTTAGCAGGATAAGATAGGGGTGGGTTTGAGATTTTGTAAATAAAATACCCGTTTCTCAAATATCTCAGTTTTGTAAAGAAAAAGAACTAATTATACCACCCACACCCACACCCACCCACACACACACACACACACACATCGGTTTGGAAAAGGAATGCAGCTATAGCTCTTTTCTTGCATGTGTAATTTCGTGGACGTATATATTTGGAATAGTACGGTTGACTTCCATCGGAACAAAATCAGCATATGGACTCAGATCACAATTATAGTTGCTATATGGTTGCTACTGTTGTATCTAGTACTGAACTTTCCGCTGTGTCCAAATCTTACTGAATCTTATGTTCATCTTTCGGACCTTCAAAGATGATCTCAGGATCAAGTTCTCGTCATATCCGTCATTTTAGTCATATTCGGCAATTTTCAAAGTTAACAAAATTACCATGAAACGGTCACATATTTCATGGTCTGGTTCCCTGCTTGGTATGTCCCTTGCGTTTAAACTCCACTATACTAAGCGTATATTATAGCGGAGTGCAAACGCAAGGACCATGCTAAGCAGGGAACCAGACTACATATTTCAGTGCAAGATAAGCCTCAGTGCCTCATTACTCAATGTGCACTGTCGCCAAAATAAATACATATAAATACATCCTAATTTTCATATTCGAAACAATAAACAATTACCTTTAACTCAGTACAAAGAATGCATAAATTTAACTATTTTGTATCGCCACCAAAAGTGGGTACTGAACCAAACGAAAAATTGATGCCCGAGTCCATATGAACGAAAGTAGTTCAGATTGTAGATCTCAAATGGCGACGAATTACATCCCAGGTCTTTCTCGACTTGATGGAAAAGGCCGACGATATTGACTTTTGATATTTAATCTCGAAATCGAGTTATGTATTGAAAAGATTCAAGATCAGGAAATCCACAATTTATGACGCGTCAGATGATTCGACAAATGCGGTGTACATACATTTTAATACACAAAATACTTATTTGTTATATTTATATTTTTCTTTCTCTTTTTGGAAGTGTTCAGTGTAATAAATAATGTGTATATTTTCTCTTGGTTTAAAAATATTGTTTTTGCTAAACACAAATGCAAATGTGGTTGGGATATAAGTTTTCACCATATGAATTAAGCTCTTTCTCAACACCGATTAAGCCCTTCCCCTGCAGAGATAAAGATAATCTTGGATTGTCGCATTGTTACATTGTGATATCATACAATCTGTATGTCACAGTTTCGCATGGAAAGATAACATTAATCGACGTCAATAGAATTAATAAGTCTCAAGGAAATAATTACATGATGTGCATTCGGACGAAATTTTTAAAAAGGGGTGGGAGAAAGCCCAGACTCATTCGTTCAGATAGAAACTAGCTGCAGGTGTTTGATACTTTTAATAAATCCCAGTCTCGATGCATATACATGTGTAAATGCATTTTAACGTGAAATTTCGAATGACATATTAATTTTGATAATTGCGTGCACATATAACAATGATTAAAATCTTTAGTAATTAAAGTAATTAATCTTCACATGAGAGTACTGTGTGCTACAAACCGCTGAATATTCCCAATAACGGTATCGTCCAATACAGATCGCTGGAGTCATGTTGCATGACCTAATCCATTTTATTTTGAGAAAGATTAGCGCGCAACAATATATCAATATAATTTACCATACCCCGAGGCGCCATTTCTCTGCTTTGGTCTAAACCTCCCTGGACCCCGCCCCCTTCCAACTTAAGACAGCTCTACACGCCTAGTCCTTTTTGGGGGTTGGGGGCCATTTTATTTATATATTCAGACACACGACATGAGCAAATTATCTATATATATATATATATATATATATATATATATATATATATATATATATATATATATATATATATATATATATGTGTGTGTGTGTGTGTGTGTGTGTGTGTGTGTGTGTGTGTGTGTGTGTGTGTATGTGTGTGTGTGTGTGTGATTTCTTTGTTTGCTTATTTGAATTCGGTGCAACGGAAATATCCCCATGCCCGAAATATTTAGTCAATTAATATATGAAAACGTCACGGAGTGAAGTGTGAGTTTCCATGATGCCATGGTTCACTAGTAGTGAAAATAACAAAGTAGCTATTAAAATCTAGTGGAGTTCATTGGTGGTGTAACTGCAGTGGAAGCATTTACGGTAGGAAACCGGTAAATTACACAAAGGAATAAATAAAAAGGGACTCGGCAGATACCTTGTATGTCGCCAGGTTCCAAATGTGGTGCAGTTATATTGGCGAAATGCTCGTCCTACATCGATATTTTCTCTTCTTTTTTATTTTCTTTTCTCCTTCTTTCGGCTCTCTGTACAGAATTTGTGCTGATGAATACGTTACACCAGGCCATTTTGCACTTTGACTCCTCCTATACAAATAAAGTTGGCATGAGTTAGGTTTGAATTAACGCCAAAGCAATACCAAATCCATGAAGTTCAGCAACTCTCGAATTTAGAAATGTAGATACTGACTACCGTGTTTCAATAAACTTTGTCGCTATAGTTTGAAATACATGTCATATGAGAGAGAGAGAGAGAGAGAGAGAGAGAGAGAGAGAGAGAGAGAGAGAGAGAGAGAGATGCAAAATTAATTTTACTTTTTAGCTCATCTCATCTTGAAAGGTTGTCGTAGATGAACGATCTTTAAGTGTGATTTATGTTCTTTGCAATCGATACCAGCATTGTAGTTTGACCTCAATTTGAAACCTGCGTTGCGTACTGACCTGTATACCGTAATTACATGTAAAAGGGTGTGCTCTTTATGTAGGAGTAGTTCCATAATATAACCAGGTAAGGTAATCAGAGGTATACAAAAAACTTATCGGTGTACCTGGTTTATATATTTTTGAGTGGAATATGTTCCCGCCAAGAGACACTCCTTTACGACAGGAAACTATTTGCGTCATTTTATCTGAGTGTAATGCAATTAAACGGACTGCATAATGCAAAGCAAAATCTATATTTTTTCTTCACACCTTTTCTTGCACCAATATTCCACCATGCCGACAGGAACTATGTTCGCAAACTATTTTAAAATTTGCATCAGTTGTTTCGTAACGTTACTAGATCAGGGTTAGTCAGAACTCTTAAGAATTCTCAATGAAGATCCCTTAGTTACAATTATTGACTCTGGAAGAAAGACTATATTTTTTCATACTTTTTTTTAGCATAGTCCCAGGAATTCGCAAGATTTGCTAGGGTTTTTTTTTTTAAAATGTGAAACTCTGAAGAGAAATTTAAGTTAGGGATGCTGATTGTATTATTCAGTGACAAAGCCTCAGAGGCGTAGCGATGATAATTTGCGCCCGGGGACGAACTATAAAATTGGCGCCCCAGCGATCTTGTGACCGATTTATTACCCTTGTTTACTTATTATAATGTAACGCTGCAAGCCTCATTTTGGCGCCCCTGTACCTTGGCGCCCGGGGACATATGTACCCCCCTGCCCCCCCCCCCCAGCTACGCCTCTGCAAAGCCGGATCCAACTGTGATAGTTTCAGTTCGCGTCCTAGATTAGCCATGCAGATGAAGTAAAGAGTTGTCTAATACGAAAGGTGTATTGTAATTTATATTTAATCTACGGGACAACGTGCCACCAAATTCACCTAATTAAACGTAAAATTATGCCATCTGTCAGTATGTATGAGAGAGAGAGAGAGAGAGAGAGAGAGAGAGAGAGAGAGAGAGAGGGAGAGAGAGAGAGAGATGACTCAAGAATGTTCACCCCCGTCTACATAATACCCGACCAAGTTCACTTCTCCACTTCATATATAATTTAACTAAAGAAATGAGGGCACCTGTGCAAACTTGATACGAAAACGGGTCAAAACCATGCAAGTATTATGTTTTAATAGATGTTTCCTTAGATAAGCGTTTGTAACATAGTGTTTGGGTTGGTTATCGTTGTTTAGAGGCTGATCAGCCTTGGTTTAAATGCCCGGATTTAGGAAATAATAAAAGTATCGTATGAATTTTATGGATGGAATAAATATATATCGGAGCAGAGATACAGAAGAAAGAAAAAAAAAAACACCTACACCCACGTACCCCTGTTTACCGAATGCACCAGTGTTATTAAATATATAGACAAAATGAAATTGAACATGACATTTAAATGATACATTTCTCTTGAAACATAATTACAAAGTTTATAAAAATGCAAATAGTCCTTCGGTTTATACCGATATGAAAACGAGGCGAAAGGTCTGATCCCGGGAAAAAGTACATGACAAATATTGACGATGCTTTTTGTTACTCATTTATGAAAGGACATAGCTCCGTATATATATATATATATATATATATATATATATATATATATATATATATATATATATATATATATATATATATATATATATAGTTACGTCTATTGGATTTAAATTATTTATTTTTAATTGTCAGATCCAAATTTGTCATTTTGGCTTTAAAATTCTTTAATTGGGAAATTATTCTAGAAAAATCTCTATGACCATACTTTATCTGTAAACATGTTTCTGACCTTGGCTTGTTGACCTAATTTCTGACCCTGCTTCAGACAGTGTCAACAAGTTTCTAAAACGATTGGTTAAAATCCAAAGACATCTTTCTGGACCATTCTATTATTACTTGACTTAGTGAAGGTAACCTCTTTCTTTGACCTTCTATGAATTTCCAGAAAATCACGTGATCCCTTGTTTACATAAAAAAACGGGTATTTAAATTATTGTACTGTGAGAGAATATTCAGTAGAATCTGTTCTTTTCAAGTTAATAGTTGTGTTTTCTGTTTGAGTTATAATTTTAATTACCTTGTACTGGAAATTGTGTCAATTCGTTGTAGCAAGAGGAATTATTCTATTTATCTGGAAAAGGGCATATGTTTATGATTTTCATTTTGATTATTTTAAAAACAAGAATTGCATCACGTGACATCGTCAGCCATTTTGGATTACATCGTCAAGATTCGAACCTGGAACTATTAGAACATTTATTTTTTCAGGACTCTTGCAATTTCATTAGTGGATTATTTTTGTGAATTCTATATTGGATTAATGTTGGATTTGATTCTCTGAAACCGTACGTTTATTTATTTTATGAAAATAATTGTACTTAATAAATTTATTGTTAAATTTTAACAAGCTTGTTAGTTTTCACTTTTTCTGTGTTACTGCTTATCTGCTTATTCGAGCCTAAGCACATAACAATATATATATATATATATATATATATATATATATATATATATATATATATATATATATATATATATATATATATATATATATATATGCCAATACAGTGGGAAAAGAGAGAGGATACAACCAAATTATGCTTGGTTGGAGAGAGAGAGAGAGAGAGAGAGAGAGAGAGAGAGAGAGAGAGAGAGATAATATGTTGAGTGCAAAATTATATTTACTTTGAAGCTCTTCTTGAAATGTTGACAACATTAACGATCTTTTGAAGTGTGATTTATGTTCTTTGCAATCGATACCAGCATTGCAGTTTGACCTCTATTTGAAACCTGCGTTGCGTAATGACCTGCATACCGTAATTATCTGTAAAAGGGTGTGCTCTTTACGTGGAGTAGCTCCATAATATAACGAGCAGCAGAGGGGGCGGACAGACCGAAACTATTTCAAGCAAACCGAAACTATTTCAGACAAAGAGCAGCAGAGAGGGCGAATCGGACAACTTTATAGAAGCGTCAATTTGGTCGATTCGCCCTCTCTGCTGCTCAAAGTCCTAAAGGATTCCTGGCAAGACGGCGAACAGACCGAAACTATTTCAGACAAACCGAAACTATTTCAAACAAACAAAAACTATTTCAGCAGAATCTTAAAAGATTTCAAACCGAAACCAATTCAGACAGACAAAAAAAAAAAAAAGAAGAGAGAAATGGTTTCGGTTTGTCACGCTATTGAGATTCTGTCTCCAGACAGACCCAGCACTGATGGCGTTGTGGAGACGAATTGAAAATCCTTTATGTCGTAATACTTTACAAACAGACTAATTTGTAAAACCACTCCTCGTAAATCAATCAAATTATTGGATTGGTCGGTTAGATTGAAATTAATTCTCGTTAATGAATCATTATGACATCTCATATAGACCAGATTAGTTGGATCTTCGATTATTAGAAATCCAGGTGGAGCTGTTGGTGCAAATGAATATAAAATATACAATTGCTGGGCTTGATTTGATCTTTCGAGATTTATTTAGTAACTTCCTTCGATGGCATCACAAACTAGATTTATTGCAATCACCGAGCATATATTGACGTTTTCAGGAGCAATATGCCTACCACCGCTTTCTGGGTCGTTATTATGTTTGAGGATAGTTTTTTGTGGTTGTGCTATTTTCTTCCATGCGTCGTGAATCTTTTTGAAACCATCATCGATGGTATCATTGAGAGAGATTTTTTCATCTCTAGGACGTTATATATCCTGGTAATTTAAAATTTAATAACTCTTCTTTTGTTAAATTATATGCGGATAGAAAGTTTTGTTTTTCTTCGATGTCAATAGATTCATCAATAAAATTTATAAAAAAAAGAATTATATTCTTTCATATCTTTTATAAAAGAGTTAATTTCTTTTATTATTTCAATGAGTTCATCACGTGAACCTGTTACATCCAAAAGATGTTTTTGAAAACTTTGCCGTAGTATATTTATATCAGATTCGAAATATTTATTTAATGTTTTAAAAACCTCATTAATATCTCTTTCTAATAGAACCGTGTGTTTACTTATTTTACCATCGTGTTCAAAATCAAAACCCCACCCAGAGAAACCCTTATTATAGAAGACAAAATAATTTTTCTTTATTTTTGTTATATCTCCTACAAGACTTAACACTATATCTCCATCACCTTTTATCTCATCTGTGGTAAAATCAGATTTTTTAGGTTCTTGTGGTGGAGTCAGGCCATCCTAGTATTGTTCTTATAGAACTCTGATATATATCTACGACATACTCGGGTGAGTTTATCTCAAATCGCGGATGATAACGTCGGCTCGTGAACTGTTATAGCGATTTTTAATTCTTTTCCAGTAATGGATTTTATTCTACGCTGAAATTCGTTATTGATTTGTTCCATTTGGTAAGACCCAGATGGTATGGAAACAACGTTCCAGTCTGGAGTCCCGTCTTGTTTATTCTTATTCGCAAACACCAGGGAATTAAATCGGTTGTTGACCACCAAATGATTTTGATCTAATATTTGGCCAACTGTGATACACTCGTAATTTTGCTAGTGCTATTTCCTTCACTGGAATCGCAGTAGGGAAATTCACACTGAATTCAGGATTGGTTGAGGTTATTGAGATCATGCTGGTTTTCACTGGGGTATTATTTTTCGCTATTCGTTGAAGTAGTTCTTGCGATGTTGACATTGTTATTATATTCGTGTTATTTTTCTAATCATAAACACGTACCATCGCTGAAAACTCACTATCGGATATTAATGTCTCATCGAGGGAGGACGATATCATGGAGGATAATTGCGAGTATGCGGATGACACAACATGAAACTTAATTACGTAATCCTGCAGTTTGCGCTGGCTACATGATAATATTTTTTTTTTGTTATTATTGAAATTACTCCAGCGATTGTTGTCGCCGCTGATATACAAATTGGAACAGCTATCGGAGCAACCGTTGTCACCGAGGAGAGTATAATACCAGCTCCGGTGATTACACCTGATACCGAGTACACGGTAACGTCAACTGCTGTAATTCTTCGTCGGTATTTTTTTAAAATTTTTGTTTGGTACTCCTCAGTAAGTGTTTTGAGTTTAGTTTGAAATTCTCTGACTTGATCATAGCGATACTGCTGTGACGTTGCCAATGATAACATTTTATTTATTACAACAGATTTGAAATTGCTAGCAATAAAAACGCTGGCGTTTTCAATTAAGTTGTTTACTTAAAACCGCTACGAATTCCACATACCATGTTACTGAAACCCTAGCCAAATTATTATCAGTGGATATTATTTTGAATTGTTCAATAGTTTCGTTGTCGATGATCGTTGATATCATATTGTTGACCCCAGATGAACTCGTTGATGAAATATTAAATTGTGTCGGCGACACTAGTGTTAACCGATAAATACCTTTGACGGTCGCGGTGATATTTAATATGTTATTTTGTGGTGTCCACGTAAATGATCCGTGTTGAATCGTGTATAATACGTTGTTGGTTTTCTCATGAGGAATTTTTAATTTTTCAATTTTTTCTATCATTCTCGGTAGATCATCCTTTATGGTATCGTTGATCTCTTTAATATCTTCGATCGATTTTCTTATTTCCGCGATTGCATCTGAAAATGATCTCTCTTCGCGAATTACTCCTAATCGCTGATTAATCGCTGTTATTTCATCGAATTTTGTGATAATAACAGCGAGATCTATTTTAACATCATCGGGTTTCGAATTTTTTTTCCAAAAAAATTTATCAATGGCGTCATCGGTTCTGTTAAAGTTTTTACGTAACGTAGTAAATTGAGATACATGAGTATCATGATCTGATCGCAATTTTATCAAATTATCAATGGCTGCTTTGATCTCCGTGAGTTTTGGTGTGGTAACCGGTTGATCTCCAAAGAAATCATTTAAGGGGGCCTGAAAAGCGTTAATAGCTTTTTGTAACGCCGTAAACGCATTTACATGAACGTTATATTCATCACGTAGTTTTTTAATAATTCTATCTTTGATTAATAATTATCACCAAGCGTTGTTAATTAATCTGTGAGCGTCGAAACAAGTACATCCGGTTTGAGTTTATCCTCCTTGGAAAACAACGCGATAGTATCTTCTACTGCGTCGCGTCGTTTAACTAAAATATCATCCAGGGAAATATTACTAGTTTTCAATTTACCCTGACGATCTTGAAATACGACTATTTCATTGGGATCAACACTTGCGAAGTCTAACATCTCGGATATTTCATCTTCAATTATTTTTTTTACATCACCGGTTGGAGATATTTCCGCGGTGGGTTTTTTCAGGCTTGAGAGGGATCTTCCCCAAATATCAATCATGTTATTTTATATAATTTCTCTCTAAAAAGCGATTACTCGTATATTTGTGTACACATTTATGGGGTGGTTTTCCCGATGATGAAATAGCGTCGAGGACATTTAATTCTTCTATGCCGCATATTGGTGGGTCGGTCATTTTCTGTGTTGGTAGCGTGGAATACCAGATAGGAATTTTTAAGTGTTGTATATAACGCATAAATTCTTTAGGCGGTGCTAACCCATATGAATCGAAATAGATGATCACACGCAGATCAATCGCGTATGCAACCCAGTGAGTTCCAGGCCCGGTGCTGTTATCGAGATTAATGATACCGGTTTCGGTGTTGTTTGGTTGTTGTGGTAATTGATAGTGTTTTAGCAGCATCGAGTAAATCAATATTTGACATTGGAACTATAGGTTCTCGTGATATTGTTAGTAAACTGTTCCTAGTCTCAGGCCTTTTCCGCTGTACCATGAATATGGAGGTCCTGGTAGTCTTAGACCCTTTCCCTTTTTTTGTATCCTCGTCCCTTTTTTTAGTTCATATGATTGAGCAATACTATGTACTGCTTTTGCACCAAGAGCTCCAGCAGCTCCTAATGTGGCGGCTTTACCAGCTGCAATTAATGCTGGAATACACCACCTCATTTTATCATGTTTTTGATCGCGGCTGCAAAGAGAGTGATCTGAACACCTTTTTTATCTTTGCTGGCATCATTGAAGTGTTTTATCTGACGAGATGTCAATGACAGTTTATTCTGACCGCCAGACATCTGATTGTGTTTCAGCGATATCGTAGTTCCACAATTTTTAGTTGATTCCGATTGCAATTTTTTAATTTGACCAGGAGTTAACAAACACTAACATGACTGTACGACATTTTATTTAATAACAGATTCATCTAATTGTTACATTACATATTTTCCACTGGCGCATCAACTACTCTCATTCGTCCACCAACACCTTCGAGTAGCATTGATTTGTCACTGAGAATGACAGCAGTTGCTCTATAATCATGGATAAGTGGATCTGGAGCAACCGGAAGAGATACACGAGATCGGAAATGTATGTCAACGACGGATTGTCTGGTTAAGTCAAGATGTTCCAACGAAAAGTAGTAGATGGGATATAGTTTTCTAAAAACCAACTGTGATATTTGCAGACCAGTATCTACATTATTATCACGTCCCATAAATGTCAACAAACGATGATACGCGCGTGCTATTTGGTTTGGATCGTAATTAAGTAAAATATCCTCGGATGGTTCCTGTTGACCGTTTATCCTCAGCGAGACTTCAGAAACACCTAGCTGATCAAATATCATATGACTGCGTTCCTGAAGACCCACTCGCGTCTTATCCTGTAACGCAACAAATACATGCTGCGGCGCAGCAACATCTTGTTTTGATGCCAGGTGCCAAGTAAATACGCCGTTAACAGAAGAATTCATAGTATCAGTTGTTGTTGTTAGCCATGATAGCAATGATTTACCGCCTGTATCCATAAATGATAGTAATTTTTCCTCTGCGATGATTGATGGAGTCATTACAGGCATCCACAGTGATAGTTTTGTTATATTTGCTTTACCAGCACCAACACCAATATCACGCCAGATTGCATCATTATCATCACCTTTTCTCACGAGTACTACTATATGTTTCGCTCCATGGATAACGTTTCTAACATTTCTGCAAAATCCAAAAATATGATGCAGTGGAGTCGCGCATGTAAATAATATACGCGGTCCTTTCAACATTGCTACGAGTAATGCAAACCCTAGGTTGTAATCAGGATAAGTATTTATAATCATATTCTCGACATCAACATTAGCAGCATTAGCATTATTCTTTGGTTTTCTTATTTCATACTGAACGTTTTCAGCGTGATCAGTAACATCCTTAGAGAACATCATAGATGGACCTGCCGATCTTGTATAATCATCGGAGTATCTTGCTAACCCCACTATTGTTGTGGCAACATCAACATCATGTTCTATAGATTCAATCTCTCTTCCATCAATCATGTATCTAGCACTCTCAAATAGCGCCGTGATACCATTATTGACAAAACCAACTCCGACATTTAGGGGGTATGGCGGATCATTATCAGCATGATTATTTGTTACAATTTCTCCTTCTATTTCAATAAAAGCTTCAGCGGGTAGAAAGTATTTGCTGGTATCCTGGACTTGAAGTTCGATTCTTGATCGACTATTTGGTTGTACTGCATTATAGAAATAGAATTGATAATCGCGTACAGAATCATTCTTGGGTACTTGTGCATCTAAATCGAACGCTGTGTCAGGTGACGATTTGAACATTTTATTATATATTTCTTGATCTAAATCGCGATTTCAAACCACTTCCCGCTATCATATTTGCAGTAATATTCCCTGAGTGTCATATCCTTCATTGTTCAGCGATGCTATTTTTTTTATCCACCGCGTTGTTTATTATTTTACTAATACTTGCAGGCATAATTTCCGTAGATGGTAGTGGTCCTAGTGACTTTGTCACTGGTGACTTTATCGCCGGTTTCTTTCGTAGCCGAACTAACGATAGTAGTTTTTCTTTAGCCGCGGAAAATGCTTTCCCAGCAACATCACCAACAGCGCTAATACCTTTATCACGAATAACATCAATAGCTTTCATTGATAATTGTTTTGCGATTGGTGCTATTTTTTGAGCCATTCTTTCAAATAACCCTGCAATGGTATTGCCGAGACCATCTCCATAGTACGCTCTATAAACTGGCAATTTGATAGTTTAATACGTAAGTCATAGTTGGTTTATTGTGGTTGTAGTGTATGATCATCTTATTTAAATGACATTTATCTAATCGTTAATTGCTAGCAATTTCATCGATTAGTTACTGTGGTAACCGTCCGCTAGCTCATCAATAAGCTCTCGGTATACATCAATATCCATGATACCACCCTCAAATAGTCGTCTGCAGATATCAGCGGCCTCATTATTCAATTCCGGTGAATTATTTCCTGCTCGTTTCCCTCCTACGAGAATTTCTAATCGTGATATATCCCCGAGAATATTACTAGGACAACGAACTAGACCACTACCCGAAACAGTTTCGAACGGAGTTTCGGGCTCCGCTTGAATATCCACTTGCGAATTTTTCACCAGTTGCACCTTGTGTGTTTTTTTCCTGATCTTGTAAATACCTAACAATTTCATCATCATCTTTGATTTGGTCAAGTGACGTATCCCATTGAAGTTCTTGTTTTTTTTTTGTCTCCGTGTTGGTGTTTGACGTTCCCTCTCTAAATCATCTTCAAGTGGTATATCCCATTGAAGTTCTTCTTGTTTTTTTTTGTCTTCGTGTCTGTCTCCGTGTTGGTGTCGGACGTTTCCTTTCTTGTTGTTGTTCTTCTGTTTCTATTTGTCGTTCTTCTATTTCTTGTTTATCATAATTACTAATTCCTTTTTTAAATTCTTTATACCCCAACTTCCTTTTATCTAAACGATCAATCTCTTTGTTTATTTTATATAACCAATCATACCAATTATCGCGCGATATTATACTATCTTTATTCTCGTCCTTTAAAAACTTTTTTTTGAATGATAGCTTTCAGCAGCAAAATCACCAAAAGCGTGATAATCCTTTGGTTTTAATAATTGAAATTGTTTTATTATTTGTTTAGCTCCATCAGTAAATTTATCAACTAAAGAAACACTCTTTGTTTTACTAACATAACCCTGTTGTTTTTCTCCAGCTATCTGCATTAACAATGGGAGAATACCCTTTTTTCTATCTTCTTCGTCAATAGTCTCTCCCAATATAACTCTCTCAGTAGCAGTGGTTACTGGCTTGAATAACTGTTCGGTACCTGTTGTGTACCGAACAATCTAATTTATCTGACAATTGTATTCTTTGACTTTTCAAATTTGAAATCTCGTTAATAATGTCATTCATAATTTCGAAATTCATTATATGATATATTATATATCTAATATATTTTATGTATCATACAAAAAAAACTGTGATCAATTCTAACTCGTTATCGTATACGATTTATGATAGACAATACAACCCTTCAAACCCCCATTCGAGTGTTATGGCGGGTTTATAAGGCACATAGAGGGATGGTACATATATGATGGACATTAATACATCCTTATTAACTCCCATTCGAGTGTTATGGCGAGTTTATAAGGTGCATATAAGACATTAACCCCCATTCGAGTGTTATGACGGGTTTATAGGTACATAAGACATTAATACAATCTTTCAACTCCCATTCGAGTATTATGGCGAGTTTATAAGGCACATAGATGGACAATGATATATGATTTTTGATAGATAATACAACCTTTCAACTCCCATTCGAGTGTTATGGCGAGTTTATAAGGTACATATAAGACATTAACCCCCATTCGAGTGTTATGGCGGGTTTATACGATAACGAGTTAGAATTGATCACGGTTTTTTTGTATAAGGACAGCACAAGACAATGGATTATAGGGGTACGGCAGAGGGAAACTGCACAACACATTACACAAGGGGCTTTCTACTTACAAACTGAAATCATCACACCCCCAACAAAATCACCTCGGGTTGAATGCAAAAACACATTCACACCGTGTGACGGTGTTTGACATATGATGGTTTCACGGTTTGAATTTCGAATCGCTTAAAGCCCCAATTATATAGAAAAACCCTTCATCGGTACCGTCGACAATAATGCCTGCCACGAGATTTGAACGCTGGGCCCCAGGACGAGATCCAACCGCGTATATAATACGCTAATATTCGAGATCTGCAAGTCTATAATTTTAAATATAAGTGTATCACATGAAGGGCTTAACGGATGGTGTAAACCAACACAAAAAAGCCATTCAGTCAGACTATGAGTCATCGAAAAATCCCATTGAGATCCGGTGATAATTTTCTCTGTTTCAAAACTACACATACAAGCCCACACGAGTTATTCCCCTTAATGCTACGTATAATAATTCAGGTATATACGAACTGAATTCTATTTTTATTTTTTTTAGAAAAAGCGGATTTAGTTATATTCTCTGCAACACGTTGACCAGAAGGCGCACAAATATTGAAATACTTTCCAGCCTCATTCTTGATTGAAATAATCTTTCTTCGTTAGTTTCTGTATTCAGTGATTTTACAATTCTCGCATTTTTCGAGTATTTTCCATTCTCTCCCTGTTTGGTATTTTCACTTTGTGTTATAGCTCGTAGATTATTTAATTTGTTATTTTGGGGACATCCATCAATATTCAATCACAAAACCATCTTTTATTAATCCGTTAAATACCTCATAGACGAATATATGATTAAAATTTCTTTTCTTTCGAGCACTAAATATAAGTTATCCCATACCATTGTCAAATCCTAATGGTTTCTTCAGTCTGCGGTTTCTAAAAATACCATCACGAGATGCTTCATAATTGGTAATCACTAGATGTGGTTGAAATTCTTGGTTCATTTATATACTAAATACTATTTGTCTAATTAATTATTTGGTTTAATTATTACTTGAGAATCTATCAATGTAGTCTTAAGGTATTCTTATGACTTTGTCATTGACGCTGTCAGGGGCGGAGTCAGAGTAATTGATGAAGTTTTTGACGGAGTCCTTGACTCGTTTATCATAATAGCGCTTTAGCCCTCTGTATCGCTTACTACCACAATTGAGACATAACTGCGACTTACTCCGCACACATACCCCACATCGTATGCAAGGTAACCACCTAAAACTTCCACGACGTACGCTTTGTAAATGATATCCACAGAATTCATTTCTGCATGATTTGTTACAAGCTGTTACTGATCCTATCATTAGCCATTTGCAATGATTCATTATATAATAAATTCTTTATTTAAATACTAGTTTTAATTATAATATGGAGGAGTTCGAAAGATTATCGAAAAGTACGCCTTGGAAAAATGCTAAATTCAATCTCGATAGAGTCTCCACTGATGTACCAAAGGGTCTAATAAGTGATAGAAGCATATTGAGTAAAATCCCTGATGCATTTAATGAATTCAAGCGCTATGGAGCATCTCACTGTTGGCCAACATTTTGAATCAATGGTAGTGTTGATGCTACCATGAACGACGAAAGATCAGCAGTGATAATCTCACATCTTGACCAGTAAAAAATATTTTTTTTTAGAGTGAAATTCATTATCCGCTCAGAAACGGGAAATTCGATTATAAATTTGAACCCATCCTGAAAAATAAAAATAAAAATAAAAACAATAAAACTGTCACCGTGAGTCAGGATTGCAAACCAGGAACGCTGACTGGAATTGACAAACCATATTACGAGAGAGCTTATCTTGTAACCGCGGTTGTTTATGTAATTTATCCGATAAATGACAAACCGAGTATTGAGAAATTAAAACCAATGAAATATTCGTCACTGAATGGTGTAGCAGAACGAATAATAGAGCATTTTACAAATGCGTTGCGTAGAAACAAATTAACGGATCTAAGACGTAAAATATTAAACGAATGGTGATTAACAGTGAAGGAGAGCGGAGCAACAATTTAAAATGTGGCCGCGTTCGAACGGATACTAAAATTTCCAATAACGGTAGCGACAATAACAGGCGAGATATTATATGAACCGAAATATAAATTGAGAGGATCTCCAATCAAAATTATTGACCATAATGCACACGCGTGGACATCCGCAGTAACAATATTTCCGCGGGATAGAACCATAAAATATCTACCCGCGGAATTCTCGGGAGAAGAATCCTCTGAGGAGAAATTATTTGATTTTATTTACGAGTGAAGTAAAAACGATCAGTGTGGTTACTTCACAGTTTTCAAAACAAAGAGGGTAAATTCGATCAATTTTAAGACCCAACGGCGAAATATATCGTACTGAAGCCCTCCACAACGAGATGATAAAACTAGCTAGTGGTTTTTCAACGGAACACGACGAACAATTACTAACAAACTGTTCTACAATTCCGTCAGTTGCAGTTCATTTCACGAGAAAGAGAAATCTATGGAAACCAACAAGAGCCGAATTTCTCTCAGATATCGAATCAAGCTGCGTGGAATATGTCCATGGCGGATTATGGAATACCAAATATAACCCTGAAAAAAATCATTTTGGTTGATATAATTGCGTGTTATCCGGTGAGTTTTTTTGGGTACGGAGAGTGTTCTGAGTACTCTAAAAGATGTGGACATCCCACACACGAAATGACCCGTGTTGCGGTTATTGGACCACTTCCCGATTTTGATATAACAGGATTCGCTCGTGCGGTATCATTCGAGGTCGCTAAAGGACTTCATCCGTGCTGTTATGTTTGGTTTGATAGACACATCTCTGAAAAACACTAGATGCCAATAGTATTATTACGGTATATTATTGATTCTAAAATAATGATATCGCTGATTGTCAGTGAAGCAATTATATCATATCGAAAACAAACTGAAGTCTGGTTACCACAACCCGATAGTCTAGATAGTATAATCAGCGAAAACAAAAAACAATTTCCTAATCTCGACGAAGAATATATTGTTAGGTGGTCAAAGGAGATCTTTGAAGTTAGAAATAAACACTCAAGAGATCTCGGTAGAAGAATAATTGGTAAATTCACACAGGATGAAAAATACTACCACAAACGGTATTCTTCACGATTAAATATAGATGATGTTGAATACGATTTTATAATTGCAGATGCAACATCTAGGGGTATATATATCGATCGTAAAGACGCTTTCTTGTCCGATGGAACCAAATTCGGTACAATTGTTACTTACACAGATGGAGAAAATCCTCAATATACTTACTTAAGGGCGTCTATGCTGGCTTATACTTCTATTAATTTACATTCGATGATAAATAGATTTCCTGACATCGCGGTTAGAGTCGCCGCTGATTCATTTTATAAAGACGTAAAACATAAAGAAGCAGTGGCCGAATTCACAAATTCCGACGAGAGTTGGGGATCATGGAGAATTAAAAAGGAAATACTGCGTGATAACTCTAAATCAGCAGATGTTACAATTGAAACCAATTACTTGAAAAATAATCAGATATCAGAACTATCTAATGCACCTTCGATATCCGATCCAATATGTAGATATAAAACCAGTTACCTAAACGGCTGTGGTGGGTCAGGAAAGACGACTCGTGCGATCGAATTATTTCGAGGGAAATCAAACATGATTGTGCTAACACCAACAAATAAACTTGAACTAGAGATGACACAATGGGGGATTAATGCTTGCACTTATCACAGCTTCTTTCGTTGGAAAAATGAAGAATGGACTTCTGATCCAATGGGCGAGAAATATATTCCTGAAATGATTATTCGGGATGAGATATGCACAGTGCATTTAGATGTATTGAAAACATTTCTCAGTTGGTTGCCAACAAAAAACACCGCGGTGATTATGTGTGGTGATCACGGTCAACCACCACCAATTAATGGGAAATCTCCACATGATTGGCTGAAGAATTGTGTAGACTATTATGAAGAAATTAATACTGATCATAGACCACTTGATAATGAATTACGTGAGTTTAAGAAACTAATCAGATTACAACCGGATAGAATCCAGTGTGAAGTAGCGCGTGCAATAATTTTAAATGATTTCTGGGAAGCGTAGAGACCAAACGATTTGATAGTGGCAAGTAGAAAGATAGTCAGAAACACACTTCAGATGAAGTTATTTAGCGCGCATAATGAAAAATTTGCAACACTTCCAGTGCCGCTGTGTTATAGACCCAAGGGTAAACGAAAACAGAATATCGAAGTTGATATTCCTGGACAAAGTGAAAAACAAATTCTCGTGAAAAATGATATTGTGTTGGTTGATATCGGTATTGTCGAAGATGCATTGCGTGCTAAAAAAAATCCCAATGGAAGCTAAGACACGCAGCGACGATATATTCTTCGCAGGGGTTGACTATATCCGATACAATTGTTTGGATCATAGATAATCGCATCGAGTGGTCAAATTTAGTTTATCTTGCAGTGTCCAGAGTACGAAGAATAAATCAACTTCAAAGAGTTCTTTTAGATTATAAAGCACAACAATCAGAGATATTGTCAGCTATGACGTAATCAGAAAAAAACTCTCTGGTTATAAACAACAGGACAAAAAATAAATAACAGAAAATTTGACATTGATGCTGAATTTATAATTACACTAAAACATCAACAGAATAATCACTGCGCGAGTTGTAATTGTATAATGCGTTGGCGCTGGTCGGATAAAGACCCCCGCCAATTTACCGTAGACAGAAAAGATAGCAGCGTAGGTCATACCAGAGATAATGTGATGTTGACTTGTCCTGAGTGCAACAGACGCAGAGGTGCTAGTTAAGACCACGCGGTGGTAATTGAGTATCCTCAGGTGTCACTTGTAATTGTACACGTGTAAATCCACGCTGAGGAGCAGTTGAATCCAATCTATAGACTGGCGGTCTACCCGTAGATCGTGTTATACTAGATATTTTATGCGTAGTGACACTCCAAATAGGATCAGTAGCTCTTTTTCTGCCACCTTCGAGCTCTGCTGGTTCATATAAATATCAAACAGTGACATTGCCGAGTAATTGGTTGTTTTGAAAAATCATATTGTGGTTTTATAGGTATATTCTTCTTTTTAATCGCGTTGTTAGGTTTCATGTTGATTGTTCGAGTAATATCATTATTTAGCGCGGTAATTACGCCTGGTAATCTCTTGACCCATTCACGAGATCGTTTATCTTGAATAAATTCCTTCGCGTATTGATATCCAAATAACCGCTCAGCAAGTGTGCGATTAAATCGTTCAACAATTGCCTGATCGCGATGTAGTGCAGTATGTCCTCGTCTCATGGTGACATTATGATGCTTCATTGTTGATAACACTACACCCTGAAATTCCTTGCCAGGATCAACTTGTAATAGATCTGGCCAATGCAGAGGACCCCTACGATAAATCCTTTCAAAAGCAGAAACCACCTCAGTTGATGACTTTGTCTTTAATGGCTCTGCTTGTTTGTATCTACTCGCAACATCAACTACAGTTAGCGCATACTTGTAAACACCGTCATGCGGCAGAAATAATATATCAGCTTGATGAGTTTCATTAGGGACGCTGACATCAATATGCGAGAAGTTAATTTGTTTAGGCGGTGGTAGATAAATTTGCCATATCGCCTGTTTGGATAACCAGTCCGCTGCTGTAGTATTTTTCACCTTTGCAGCGCTAGCGAGTTTACTGATTGCTGATTTACCCTTCCAGTATCCTCTTGGAGAATGATAAATATATTCCATGATGTTATTAATTACCAGCACCCAACATCAATTTACTTTTCATCGCCGATTTTATCAACCATGAAGCCAACTTTTCTTAGAAGGATTTATCAGTGATAGAATTCAACGCATTAATTAATTTCACATCTGCGATATGTCTCTGTTGCAGATTACTGCTTTTATAAGCAACATCATGAGCATGACACGCCTTATCGATAGCGTTTATTGGGTTTTCACCGGGTCGGGGTTGGCTTTGATCATCGAGTCGGATATCGAGTCTGGTCCCGAGTCCACAATAACTATACCCTGGAAGGTGTTTTTCTCCCGGATATTTTGCCCATGGTGTTCCCGGTAATTTTACTAACTTGGCTGCAATATCACCTGCTCGTTTTTTTTTAAATCCTTGATTTTATCAAGGGAAACAAATCTAATTTTTTGTACCAAATTGTACACACTTACCAGCAAGTGCTGACCTGTTATTTTTAGTTGTAATCGTCGTCAAGTCGTTTGTGCTAGTACGCTTCTTACATTTCACACAATATAGATCCATAATTTATTTATAATAACATGAATGTAATTGATTTTTCGGCGACAAAAACACGAGAACCAGTTAAGCATCATGCAGCGCTACCAAATTCTATTTGCATGATTATAATCGGACCATCTGGAAGTGGCAAGATGCAGTTGTTACTTAATTTGATAACGAGATGGATGAAATGGGATAAGTTGTATTTAGTAGCTTCTAGTGTAGACGATCAGCGATGTTACGAGGTGTTAAAAGATTTTAACGAGAAAGCGAAATCGGAAATTGATGAGGATATTATTGAATTTATAACCGATATCGAGGAAGCACCGAGTATTGATGATATTGATGGAAGTATTAACAATTTAGTCGTAAATGATGATGTCATGTTAGACAATCAAAAGAATCCCGCTAGGATATTTTCCAGAGGTAGGCATAAAAATACCGATGTGATATATGTCACTCAACGATACACTCAAATACCAAAAGTGATCAGAGATAACTGCAATATTCTTGCTGTATTTAATGGAGTAGACACACATACGCTACGAAATATTTGGCAAACTTGGTGCGGCGGTGATATGGATTATAATCTCTTTAGAAATTTCTTTAGTCACGCTCAGTCAATTCCACATGGATTTGAAACGATAAATTTGCACGATCCGAGATCAAGATATCGTATCGGACTTGATCAAATATTCGGTTGAAATCGTAAAGGATTTTCAATTCGTCTCCACAACGCCATCAGTGCCGGGTCTGTCTGGAGACAGAGTCTCAATAGCGTGACAAACTGAAACCATTTCTCTCTTTTTTTTGGTCTGCCTGAATTGGTTTCGGTTTGAAATCTTTTAAGATTTTGCTGAAATAGTATTTGTTTGTTTGAAATAGTTTCGGTTTGTCTGAAATAGTTTCGGTCTGTCCGCCCTCTCTGCTGCTTAACCTATTGATCACTAAAGGTAATCACTTATCGGTGTACCTGGTTTATGTTTTTTTAAGTGGAATATGTTCCCACCAAGAGACACTCCTTTACGACAGGAAACTATTTGCGTCATTTTATCTGAGTGTAATGCAAATAAATGGACTGCATAATGCAAACAAAAATATATTTTTTCACATCTTTTCGTGCACCAATATTCCACCATGCCGACAGGAACTATGTTCGCAAACTATTTTAAAATTCGCATCAGTTGTTTCGCAAGGTTACTAGATTAGGGTTAGTCAGAACTCTTAGGATTTCTCAATGAAGATCCCTTAGTTACAATTATTGACTCTGGTAGAAAGACTACATTTTTTCATATTTTTTAGCAAAGTCCCAGGAACTCGCAAGATTTGCTGGGTTTTTTAATAAATGTGAAACTCTGAAGAGAAATTTAAGTTAGGGATGCTGATTGTATTATTCAGTGACAAAGCCTGATCCAACTGTAATAGTTTCAGTTCGCGTCCTAGATTAACCATGCAGATGAAGTAAAGAGTTGTCCAATACGAAAGGTGTATTGTAATTTCTATTTAATCTACGGGATAACGTGCCACCAAATTCGCCTGATTAAATGTAAATTATGCCATCTGTCAGTATGTATGAGAGAGAGAGAGAGAGAGAGAGAGAGAGAACTATAACTTATCACCAACGTTGAATTTAGAGGAACCGGCAAGCATGGGCAACTGAATGAGAGAGAGAGAGAGAGAGAGAGAGAGAGAGAGAGAGAGAGAGAGAGAGAGAGAGAGAGAGAGAGAGAGAGAGAGAGAGAAAGGACTATAACTTATCACCAACGTTGAATTTAGAGGAACCGGCAAGCATGGGCAACTGAGTTCGATCGTTCACTCGATTTCATATAAGGAATTTGTCTT
Source organism: Unio pictorum (assembly GCA_030141615.1). NCBI lineage: Eukaryota > Metazoa > Mollusca > Bivalvia > Unionida > Unionidae > Unio > Unio pictorum. The sequence continues at coordinate 6,092,957 of JARLTB010000187.1, read as the reverse complement.
ATCGATATAAAATGAATGGCTAATTGCATTTGTATAGACTTTGACATTATTTGTAAGTAAGCACGTGTATCATTCAAATGTCATTTTTAATTTCATTTGTTTATATAATTAATTAAATTGTTATAATTTTATGTTGTTATTTTCCATATCTCTGTAAAGATCTCTGTTTATTCCAGTCATTAAATTCACATTTTTTTTCTTGATCTGGGCAATAACACTGTGGTCGATCAACTCCGAAATAACAATGACCCTCACCAGCCACGTAAAGTAACGGGCTGTTTTGCATCCTTGATTGAACTATAACAGAAACTAGACTGTCTTAATAAACCGATTTCTGGAACTTCTACTGTGAACTATAAATCAATAACTGGACAAACTGTCGGCAGGTAGGCGCTCGATTGCTCTGTTTAATAAATTCACATCTTAATTATAGAAATGAATCAATTAAATTCATTTCTTGTCTTAACTACATCATTTGCTAACAAACAAATCATCGCGTGACATAGTATAACATAGGAAAAACTCATTCACAGCATACATTATTCATATAATTTAAAAGAAATAAATTCACTCAGTTCTCTTGCGAAATTCTTAGAATGCCTGATTCTAATAATAATCAAGACAACAGACTCAACCATGCATAGTCTATATCATCATCATCATCATCATCATCATCATCATCATCATCATCATCATCAGTCTCTTGACCTAGTGTGGTCTTTGAGTCGCTGTGCTGCTGAACATCTGACCAGTTCTCTCTACTTGTCTTGATCATGTCCCAATGTCCGTGTCTCCGCAAAACTTCTCCTGGTCCATTATATGATGTTGTCAGTCCACTTTTTGCATTGCCTATTTCTCCTTCTGCTACCATAGACACTGCCCTGCAGTACTGTTGTGGATAGAGTGTTTACTCTAGTGACATGGTCATACCATTTCAGCTTTCTGTTTTTGAAGGTGGTGAGGAAGTCTTCATATTGGCCTATTTTGTGCAAGATGCCGTTACGCACTTCTTCATTTGTAATGTGGTCCATGTAAGAGATACCAAGGATGGTTCTGTAAGCATCTCATTTAAGTACCTGGATCCTTCGTTGTAATCCTGCTGTCAGGGCCCAGGCCTCACATAAATACAAAAAGATTGAGATGACTAGTGCTTTCAATAGTCTGATTTTAGTTTTCAGACAGATATTCTTGTCACTCCAGATGGATCTTAGCTTTGACATAGCTACCGCTGTTTGTGCTGCTTATAACAAACTTTCTGCTCTTGATCCCACATCGGTGATTATAGAACCAAGATATTTGAAATGGATCACTGTTTCCAGTTCCTGTCCTCTGACTGTAATCTTGGCTGAGATTTGTTTGCCACTATTTGTCATCAGCTTTGTCTTCTCAGGGCTTAACTCCATGTCAGATCTGGAAGATGTTTCTCTAAGGTGGCAAGCTCTTCTTCACTGCCAGCCAGCTCATCAGTGTCGTCTGCAAAGCGGAGGTTGGTAATGTTACGCTCTCCATTGCCTACTGTCCCACAGTGGTTTTCCAGAGCTTCGCTCACGATGCGCTCTAAGCAGATGTTGAATAGCGTGGGTGACAGGAGACATCCTTGACGTACTCCGAATGTTGTCTGGAACTAGTTCCCCACAGAACCTTGAGCAATTACTGCACTGGTAGCCTTGGCGTACAGATGCTTGATGGTATTGGTCAACTTTTGACCCAAGGTGTACTTCTTTATTGTAACCCACAATGCTTTATGCCACACTCTGTCAAAAGCCTTTTTGAAATATATGAACACATGATAGATGTCTTGTTGATGTTGCGAGTACTTTTCACACAGATCCCTGAGATTGGATATTTGTTCTGTTGTGCTTCTTCCACTCCGGAACCATGCCTGCTCTTCAGCGATTATTTCTTCTGCTTGTGGTTGCATTCTGTTTCAAGATGATCGTCAGCACCACCTTACTAGCATGGCTGATCAAACTGATAGTTCTGTAATTTTGGCACAGCTGAAGATGCATTTTGTGGGGAGTGTTATAGTCAGAGACTGGGTCCACTGTGTTGGCCATTCACCTGTCTGCCAGATCTTGTTGCATATTTTTGTTAGTAGCTTTATCTAGCTCTAGCTGACTCCCCTATTCTTTATAAATGCAGCTGGGATGTTGTCTATTCCAGTTGCCTTCCCATTCTTCAGTGCTTTTATTGCTGACTCCACCTCTTCTTTGAAAATAGGGAAATCATCATCATGTGTTGAGTTTGGAACGTCCAGAACCTCTGGGTCTCCTGTGGACTGATGGTTGTAGAGTTCTTTATAATACTCAGTTCATCTTCTGCAATGTCACTCGCTTCTGTGGGGTATTTTTCATTTTCGTCTTGAATGGTACTTACTCTTGTTTGCTTCTGTCTTGTGAGGTCTTTCATAATTTGGAATGCCTTTTTGTTGTTATTCTTTATCAGAATGCTCTCTATTTCTGAGCACTTTTGTCCAATCCAATCTTCTTTTGCTTTCTTCAAGTTTTTTTGCTGATATTCTGGTTTATTTCTCGGTATGCCATTGCCCCTGTTGCGTGTCTGGTGTTTTTTTTAGGTATCTTCGGGTATCACACAAATTCAGAATCTCAGCTGTAACCCAGGGTTTTTTCTTAGGCGATGGAGGCCAATGATGTCCTTGGCATTTGTTATCATGACTGTGTTGAAAGTGTCTGTCATCACTTGAACATCAATATCCGTCACATGGAGTGCAGCAACTTTTTATCCAATTAGGGCTTGGAATAACTTGTAGATGTTAGGATCCTTCAGTGTTCAAGGTTGAATTTGAGCCTGATTTTCTTTGGCTTGTTAAATTTCTTCAGCCTCACTCGGAAGTTCATAATCACGAGGTCGTGATCGCTACCAACATCAGCACCTGGGTACGTCCTTGGTTTTGCTCTATTGATGCCAGATCGGTAACGGTTTTGAACCAATATGTGGTCGATCTAGTTATGATGGGTTCCATTTGGTGCGTGGGATGTCCAGCATCGTGAAGCTTTATGTAGGCCCAGTGTGTTGGCTAGTACCAAGTTGTTGTAGCTTGAGAACTCGAGCAGCCGTCTCCCTCTTTCATTGGTAACCTCATTGCAAGAAGGTCCACAATGATCACCCCAGTCTTTAAGAGCATCTTTTCTAACTTTGGCATTCCAGTCTCCTTGGATGATGATGATGCCTTTTGTACCGACCATGTTTAGAATACCCTGGAGTTTGTTGTCAAACTCCTCTATTTCATCATCATGATCGGTAGTTGGAGCATAAACTTGGATAATTGTGATGTTAAATGGAGATGCTTTCAGACGAATGGAGACGATTCTGCTAGATATGGGGCGGCATTCATGCACAGATCCCTTGATGGCATTGCTTACAAGGAAGCCTACTCCATTTATGGACTTGTCCAAATTTCCACTATAGTAGAATATATGCCCATCGTCAGTTTGGTGTTCTCCTAGGGCTTTCCAGCTCATGTGTCAATTCTTGGAGTCTTTCAATTTGCGCCAGAATTCTAATGTTCCGGGTTGCGATGGCGATGCTGTCTCTCGCTCTGATTGTATGTAAAGTACCAGTAGCCCACTTGTCACCTCCGTCCTGGTGTACAACGGCAGGCGCGGTCCTTGTTTACCAGGGCGACGACCGATCCGGTATGGTAAGTTCAGATTCGTCCAGCATTATCAGTGTGTCTTAGGCAAAATTCGTCTCGCTGAGCCCATCCCTCTCCAGACCAAGGAGTTGCCTGATGGAGATGTAGTACATGTAGTACATCGTCCAGCTGCCTTAGGGTCTCCACTCCGGAGTTTCTAATAGGGTTCACTTCCCTAACTTTTGGCTAACCAAAACCGACATGCAAGACAGCTGGAGACTTATGTATTGGCGGGTGCGTCCATTTATCGAACAGATAAAGCATCTGCCAGTGCCCATTTATGTGTCACTGCATATTCTGGAGCTACTTGTGTTTTAAACATGAACTTTCAATTCCGCACCAACGATTCAGGTGCTAATGTCAGTAATGAGTGTTCCACACTCAAAACTGTTAAAGGACTGGAATTCAATCAATAAAACAATGTCTATTTTTTCATTTGCATTTAGGATAAGCTTTTAAAAGATTCTTTTTACTAAAGTCTATATTTCGTTATATACCAATCCTGGTCGGGCAAAGCGATATAACTCTATTTTATCTTCACCCATTTCCTAATGGAACCCATTATTTCCAAAACATTATGACCGCTACGGTGGTCTAGTGGTTATAGCGTCCACCTCGGATGCGGAAGGTCGCGGGTTCAAACACTTGCCGGGAAATAGCAATGACTTACAAAAATAGTACTAACGGCTGCCTCGCTAGGAGCTCAGCGTTAAGAGGTTAATGTTAGGACTGGTCAGTCTGGTGTCAGGATAATGAGACAGGGTGGGACATGATGCTACCTGTCTGCGGCATGATGCACCAGTGCTTGACATCACTATTAACTGACATAATGCAGACATCGTAACGATATAAGTAAAAAGAAATAAAAGCTTTCGTTAAAATCCAAATCTCTCTCTCTCTCTCTCTCTCTCTCACACACACACACACACACACACACACACACACACACACACACACACACCATACCATTAGTATCGTGTGTCCTTAAATGTCATGTGATAGTTTCGAGGAATTTAGAATAAAATCTTTATCCCGCACAGTACTAAGTTCATGTACCAGTCCATGACGTAGGGGTGAAAATACGAAGTATGCAGTGTCTTAAACTCATGACCTGCCTTTAAAGATATCCTGTATACAACGGCTCTCCATGGACGAGCAATTGACGCAGGTTTAAGATATCAAGTGCGCAGCTATACCGCGTATATTCGCTTATAAGACGAGTTCAGCTTGCAAACTATTATATGCCGGAAGATATGGGTCCGTGCAGTTTGTTATGAAAATTCCATAGAACAAACATTTTCCCTGATATGCAAGCGTATTGTGCGAAATCAGGTCAGAATCTTCGTTGTTTGCAGTTTAACTCGACTTTTAACGAGAACGTATGGCAGTGGTTGGTTGACTAAGGTATTTTCTCATGACTAAAAGTGGAATTCACAGTGGCCTTGAAATGTATTGGTCTGCTGATTGACAAATTAAAGATGATATTAACTAGGATGCGACCATTCAGTTACCATGTGAAAATACGCTGCTGATTTGTATCGTCGGATACTGACTCAACGACAAACGATTTAAAATGGGGAAATCAACACGAAATTAAATGGATAGTAGCAAATGTGAAGAAGGTACCTGGTGTTGTTGCGAAGCAACAAGGCTCGTCCGGTTGGAACAAGGACTGGGGAGTGGGGAGCGAATATGGGTCCACGCCAATAAAATAAAGGTGATGATAACCTTCAATACGTTGGCAGGAAAAAGGGCAAGATTATAACTGAAGGACTATATTTTAGCTCATCTCGGAACACAGTTGTAAACATCAATTGATATACATGTATATTATGGAGGGGGATTACCGCCATAATTCTTCGCATGTATTTTAGTATATGCCCTACATTAAACAGTAACGTGTGAAGCACAGCGTTATTACATGACAATACATGCTGCAGAGCTATTACGGAATTTTCCTCTTCATTTGAACATTAAATTAATATTATTTATATATTTGTTCGGTACATCTCAAGACTCCGAAAGTTCAGAGGTTACAGTTTGTCCCTTCTATATACTGTAAGCTTTGCATAGTTTCTACTAGTAAATTACCTTTTTTCGATCTTTGATTTAAATTCTTGTTCGCTAATTTTTAAAAAGTGATTATTTGTTTGTCTTATTAAATTTATAATTCATAACTTTGTTTTCTTATATTTAGACTTTTATTGCATGGACTTTGGACTGAGTTTGCCGCTCAGGGTAAATAAATGGCACTAGTTTTCCATAATCATATTTTATACGCTGTTCTTCTCCAGTTCTTATATTCTTATATTTATTGCTTAAAGGGAGGGTTTACCTATATATATATATATATATATATATATATATATATATATATATATATATATATATATATATATATATATATATATATATATATATATATATATATATATATATATATATATATATATATATATATATTGTTTTGTGTTTTACTTCTTATGCTTTACAATTGAATCAATAATTTCTTTTTAATTATAATTATTTGGCCAGGTAGTAAATGAACCAGATTAAAGGAATCATTAAAGGTATGTTTTCACACAGCACTGGATACAGTCTTTCTCATGCCACACTGAAATAGAACCGATGAATACCGTGCAACTATCTTTCAGAGAAAAAATAAAGTGTGTATTTAATTACCGAGTAATATGAAATATCATGACTGTCGAAAGTAGTACTTTGCTATTATATTGGGTGGATTAAAGTGGTACTTATTTATTATATTGGGTGGATTAAAGTGGTACTTCGTTATGATATTGGGTGGATTAAAGTGGTACTTCGTTATGATATTGGGTGGATTAAAGTGGTACTTCGTTATGATATTGGGTGGATTAAAGTGGTACTTCGTTATGATATTGGGTGGATTATATTTATTATCATTGAGTAAATTCAACATGTAACAGACGTCGGAGCAGCTTCGTTACACTGCTACACGATACCGTATCGCTAACAGTGTGCTATTTAATTTGATGTTGTTGATCACCTAATACATGTATAATTCTGCCCTAGCAATTGATGTAATTTAATTGTAGCATGGAATAGGGACGTATGGGATTATCGGGAGAAATCACGAATAAATGAAGATGGGGGGGGGGATACAAAAGTATCATTAGGATACTCGTAATTTTGCGAATATTAGCATAGTAAGTTAGGAATTGCAGATTTTCAATTACAAGCTATTGTTTTAACTTACTTTTCGTTAAAATTTGGCAGTTAGAAATGAGTATTTATAACAAAATGTACGTGTAGCAGTGTAACGAAGCTGCTCCGACGTCTGTTACATGTTGAATTTACTCAGTTGTATCTAAAACACGACGAAAATTGAAAATCTTTTTAGAAAATAGCAAATAAACAGAACTGATGTGGGAAAAACAGAAGAAAACAAACCACAGTATGTCATCTTAAATGTGCCAACGTGCTCATGCAAGCGTATTTACTTAAATGAAACGAAATATCAATTGTTGTTGTAAAATACTAATATAGTTTAACCAAAGTCTATTCAATTCTGACTGCACCGCACCTTACATGTCATCCAAAGACCTCCAAACTGAAGGTGCAGATCGTTATCAACTTCAACAATGGTGGCCAGATACTAAATTGGTTCATGAAAAGAAGGCGTCGAGTCTGTCGTAACAAATAATAGGGTAATTCAAATTTTGTTAAACACTTTATGCTTTCATAGTTGTTACGTGCTTAGGCTCGAATAAGCAGCAACATAGAAAGAAGTGAAAATAACAAGCTTGTAAAAATTTAACAAACAATTTATTGAGTACAAATATTTTCATAAAAGAAAATATTTAAACTTACGGTTTTAGAGAATCAAGTCGAACAATTAATCCAAAAAGAATTCACAATATAATCCACTAGTGGAATTGCAAGAGTCCTGATAATAATAATATGTCCTAATAGTTCCCGGTTCGAATCTTGACGATGTAATCCAATATGGACGACGATGTCACGTGATGAAGTCAGTTTTAGTTTCATAATAATTCAAATGACCACAAGTAATTTCTAGATAAATAACACAATAAATTCCTCTTGATCCCAAACGAATTGAAATAATTTGCACTCAAACAATAACACACACATCTTTGTATTCTAAAGCCCAGACTAACTACTGAACCGAAAGCTTCCAGAACACAGCTATATACTGATTCCCTCATAAACAGGAAGGGGTCACGTGATTTTCTAGAAGGTCACATAACGAACCCATGCTCGCAAAGTCACGTATACAGTATGATCTAGAAAGATGTCCTTGGAATCAACCAATCATTTTTAAAGTAAAGCTCTAATGTCCTTGGAATCAACCAATCATTTTTGAAGCTTGTTTACACTCTGAAGGAAGGTCAGAAAATGAGGTTAACATCTGTTGTTTACTTGTAGAGTGAAAATTTCTAGAAAAATGTCCCAATGAATGAATTTAATCCAAAATGTCAAATTTGAATCTGACAATAAATAAATAAATTATTTAAATCAAACATACGTAACATAGTAGTCATACATTATACTGCATCACACCTTTAGGATGACCTTGTCCACAAATGACTTCGTCCTTTTAACATCAATTGTGCCGTATACATTTATCTTCTATGATTATAAGAAAATGACTACATTTTGGCAAAAAGAACTTTTGATTTGTTTGTAATTGCTGTTCAAGATTTTTTTTTACTAAGAAAAGAAAAAGATTTAAGGCATTTAACTTGAATGAAACATTGTTTATAAACGTTTATTAATCTAAATTTTAAAAAATAATATGTAGACAAACCAACAGTGTTGCTCAGCGCATACTCAATACGGAGAAAGAACCACCTAGCTGTAAAAAGATCGAAATAGGATACTAATTGAATCACAAAAGAAGTAATCATCTACGTGCTTGTAATAAAGAGTTGATCAATAAGCTCTGATAATCCAATCTATTAGCTAATTGGATCGATATAAAGCAATCAACACCACGATTAAAATAAACAGAAGATCAATAAAGATGTGATAATCCGATCTGATAGCTAATTGGAATGATCAAAAGCAATCAACACCATGATTAAAATAAGCAGAAGGTCAATAAAGGTGTGATAAGTCATCTTAGCTTTCACCTCTTTGGTTTCGTATGTGACAACTTAATTCAAGTATCATCAATTAAGATACCGGTTTCGCCGAAAGTGTCTGGCTTTGAATTCATTTGGGTTTTACTAAATGAAATGTAGAATAATAGCAGAATAGTCCCAGACATTAGTATTTATACATTCCACATAACTTTTAATATTCTAAGTTAAATATATTTAATGCAAATTATAATATTTAAAACAAACCATGTTTATTGATAAATAATATATTTATATCACTTTACTTATTTATAGATAAAAATAAAAAAATATTTTAATCAACTTCATATATAACACAAGCATATATTGTGTGAAATCAAGTCCTATTTGCATACGGGAAAATAATTTTTGCAACCAAAAATCTCATCAGTATTAACATAAATGTTCTTTTTAACACGCATCATTCCTTTTTGCAATAAAATAGTCCCACTAGTATTAACATAATGGGTCCTTCTTGCAATAAAAAGAGTCCCACTAGTTTTTACATAAGGAAAACAATTTGTTTTTGGTGAAATTTTTTAAAAACTCTTGTTCGTTGTTAAATATAAAGCAAGTTATTTTTAGAGCCTTCTTTAACACAGGGAAATTATCCTTTCAGGCGAAAAGTCCTTTTTCTGAGAAAATAGTCTTGTAAGTATTATTATAAAGGTTATACTTTGTAAACGAGAGTCACCATTTGCAGCTACAATTCCGGTTAGTACTTAACTTAACAGTTCCTTTTTGAAGAATTAGATATTTTTATTCATGCATTTAGATCTACACAAAAATAATAACATTTTTAAATTTATATCTTGTTTGTTTTTTTAAAAAATAAACTCTGTAAATAATAAATAGAAAAAAAGCCCAACCTTATTATTATATTTTTATTCTGCTTCGTGTATTGTAAAATATATCTTTTTAACCATTCGTATTAACATTTTGGGTCCTTTTGTATACGGGGAATCATTTTTGAAGACGACAAGTCTTTTTTGCAAGAATAAAATGTTAATCATTTTTCCATCACGAAATGGACTAATTTTTGAGAACTGTTTACCCAATTTTTGCAAAATGGAGTCCTTGTTGCATTTTATGTGGACCGATTAGTAGGAGTTATGTCCCATACAAGCTCTTTACGTGAGATGTAGCCGAGAAAGAATGTACTGTCAGCTGATTTGCCGACATCATGTAAATATTGTTGGTGATTATGATTGTTTGTCACCTAATTCATTTAATGATGTATCTCATTTTGACACAGTAGTATTTAGCATCTTCTTATTCACAATGCTTTTATTATATAAGTTAGAAACTGTAATATTTAGTCTCTACAGTACAGGCACGGTTTGCGATTTGGCAGGCAACTATTAATTCTTCTGAATCCCATATCAGTCTTTGTTAATTTGACCTTTAACCCCAAATACTAAACCAAATGTGCAAATAGCATTTAGTCTAAGTCTTGAAATGTTTTGATTTTGAGGTCACATGCACTGTGTATTTGGCTACACAAGGAAATGAACACTACAATGAAAGCTAAAGTTGTTCACTTGATGTACTCTTCTTATGACCACATGCCACAGGCACTTGATTTTGAGTAAATTCATGTATACACTCACCATATAAGACGTATTATATGGTGAGTGTATACATGAATTTACTCAGAATCAAGTGCCTGTGTCAAATGCATATCGCTGGGACTTTCTGCCTCTGAATTCAGTCATTGTAAATATCAGCACATGTTCCCAGAATTCAGTCTAAGTCGTTGAAATGCACACCCAGCTATTGCATCATGTTCTTTTTATGTACTTTTATAATAACAACAATGGGGTGATCTAGGGTCCTTTCAGCCACTGAATTCTGTCAAGTAAATATTAACATAGCTAAAATGATCAATTGATTAGCACATTTTCCCTCACTTAGCAGGTGGTTTAAGTAGGACTGGCAAGCCATTGAATTTGCTGCCCAGCTCTTGCGGGTGTATGGAGGACTCTTACTTACATCAGGGATTTTCTGCCTTCCAGATTTAAAAAATTGCATCCCATTACATGTGTTTAAGCATTTTTGCAACCTCTGACAATCAGATTGAATGTTGCTATCACAAAGAAAGCTTTGCATGTTGATAAATAAATTTTTACCACCCTATATTGTGGCAATTAGATTCAGCGTGCTCTTTTCTTGACCCAGTTTAGTAATATTTGCTGATGAAATAGTAACGATTGCTGACAATACAGTAATATTTGCTGATGATACAGTAATGTTTGCTTATGCTGAAGTAAGTGCTGATGATATGCCATTATTTGCTGTTGGTACAGTAACATTTATTTATAGTATTATTTGTGGATGATACACTAATATTTGCTGATGATACATTTGCTGGTAATAAAGTAATATTTGCTGATGGTACATTAATATTTGCTGATGATACAGTAATTTTTGCTTATGCTGAAGTAAGTGCTGATGATTATTTGCTGTTGGTGATGATACATTTGCTGGTAATAAAGTAATATATGCTGATGATACATTCATATTTGCTGATGATACATTAATATTTGCTGATGATACAGTAACGTTTGCTTATGCTGAAGTAAGTGCTGATGATATGGCATTATTTGCTGTTGGTACAGTAACATTTATTTATAGTATTATTTGTGGATGATACACTAATATTTGCTGATGATACATTTGCTGGTAATAAAGTAATATTTGCTGATGGTACATTAATATTTGCTGATGATACAGTAATTTTTGCTTATGCTGAAGTAAGTGCTGATGATTATTTGCTGTTGGTGATGATACATTTGCTGGTAATAAAGTAATATATGCTGATGATACATTCATATTTGCTGATGATACATTAATATTTGCTGATGATACAGTAACGTTTGCTTATGCTGAAGTAAGTGCTGATGATATGGCATTATTTGCTGTTGGTACAGTAACATTTACTTATAGTATTATTTGTTGATGATACACTAATATTTGCTGATGATACACTAATATTTGCTGATGATACATTAATATTTGCTGATGATACAGTAACGTTTGCTTATGCTGAAGTAAGTGCTGATGATATGGCATTATTTGCTGTTGGTACAGTAACATTTACTTATATTATTTTTTGTTGATGATACACTAATATTTGCTGATGATGATACACTAATATTTGCTGATGATACACTAATATTTGCTGATGATACAGTAACTTTTGCTATGCTGAAGTAAGTGCTGATGATATGCCATTATTTGCTGTTGGTGATGATACATTTGCTGGTAATAAATTAATATTTGCTGATGATACATTCATATTTGCTGATGATCAAGCAATAATGTTTGTTTGGTATTAATAGATCTGAAAAATTACCCTCTCTGACAAACAAGATGTTGGTAAATTGTTTAGCATTGAAATATCAGAGCGACTTTGCTCTCTCTGGCAAGTAAGATGTTTGTTGTTGGTTGCTTTCTCTGGCAAGTAAGATGTTTGTTGTTGGTTTCTCTCTCTGACAAGTAGATTGTTTAACATTTATAGATCTGAGGGACTTTGCTTTCTCGACAAACAAGATGTGGGTATATTGTTTAGTACAGTTTATGAGGGACTGTGCTATATTATTACATGCATATTTTCTTAGTAAACCAAACGATGTCAACTTGGAAATACTTGCTAGTAACACAGATACTTTTGTACTAACTGGATGAGCAAAATTTGTACATTTTTAATGTAAGACAACATTATGATGCTGCCTTCCACTTGTTGCTTTACATAGCTCAGTGTATCCACCTTTATGCATATTTTTTTGGTACTAACATACTCCATGCAGAGGTTTGAGTGTAAGATTTGGCTAATGTAGTTATGTGATAAAGCTTGCCAGTAGCTTCTCATGGGTTGGTTGTTCTTTCCGGGCATTTTCCCAGGTTCTTCCTCCACCATTAATACTGGCTGCCATGTATAGCCTATCTTGTGCTGAAAAATGGCGTTAAACCCAACATTAACAATAACAACCTTACCTACATTGAAAAACAGTAACTATAACAGCATAGTGTCAATAATTTTCACACTGTTAGACAGAAGAACCATACAAATATTTTGTTTGAATAATGGAATATTAAAGCCTGGTAAAGTTGGTCAAGAATTGTTTATTTAAAGTATTTTAAACAAAAAATTCACCTGTTTACTACTGTTATCTTCATTTATAGCTGGGCTTGATTTTAGTAATACAACTGTACTAAGAAAAATGAAATCCTTGCAAAAACCTGCAATTGCATACTACTCGTTAAGTGAAGCTTTGAGGACCATGGTGAAAAAGAAACTCGCTTGTTTGAGTGATGGACTCCTTATGCTTTAAGGGTTTTAGGTTCATTAGCTGCCCAGATCAGCCCAGGCCAGCTACCTCATGGGAATGGCACTTGACTCCCATTTCCTTAGCCTGATATAGCCATTATTATGCGACAAAAAGTGCCTTTAAAACCAACCGACCAACATCATCCTCAAAGCAATTATCTAGTTACAAGTAATTTTCATATCCATGCCATTGAAAGCTGGAGGTTGGAGTGTTTCTCCGACTAGTTTGGCTTCATACGCATTGTACTTTTTGTGAGCTCTTTACTCAGATAATGTGTTAACCCCAAAATCACTCTTCTGAAAATGATGGCACCCCAACTTAGGTCTCTTTTCTTTAAAGCTGTGTTACATATCTTGGGATTTGAAGCCTAAATATAAAGACTAATCAAGCAAGATGACTTGACTTTTCACTTAAAGTTATGAAGGGAAACAAAAAAAATGATCCTTCATTACGACAAATTTGGCATGTATTCATAGAAACTCTTCTACTGTTATGTCTTTGTTTCAGGTGATAACTAAGTTACAACTTTCTATGGATCTGAATGCATGCTCATCCATATTCTTCATATGACAATTGGTAAAATGGATAAGATGGGTGACCTTTTTCCTAATGAAAGAGTAGAAAGTAAATTTTTTTATATTTAACATTTCTTGTATTGCAGGATGAGTAATTTTAAATTGGTCTAGGTCTGCTAAACACGGGCAATTTGTGGATTAGCAGTTGTGAGAGGATGATAAGTGAGGATCTCTGAGGATGGGGAAGATAAGCAAGATTCTAATCTGTGGCCATGCTGGAGTTGGGAAAACAGCCATGATTGAACAGCTGATCTATGGCAACCATGTGATTGGCACGGTAGGTAAAATACTTAACTGTGATCATGCTGGAGTTTGGGAAAACAGCCCTAATAAAACAGCTGATCTTTGCCAACCAAGTGATTGGCATGGTCAGTAAGAGCCTTATCTGTGGCTATGATGGAGTTGGGAAAACAGCCCTAAAAAAACAGCTGATCTTTGCCAACCATGTGATTGGCACGGTAGGTAATATCTAAGACTATGCTGGAGTTGGGAAAACGGCCCTAATAAAACAGCTGATCTATTTCAACCATGTGATTGGCATGGTCAATAAGATCATACAAGAGTTTGAAAATGATTTTCATTGGACAGCTGTTAGATCTTATTGGATAGCTGATCAATGAACAATGTGATTGACATGGTATGTTGTGATCTGTCTCTGCCTTCATTGGATTTGGTTTCACCTCTCCATCTCTGATAAATTGGACTTGTTTATTTGGTTCCATGAAAATCATAAGTGATGGTAATGGAAAACTTCCCCTTTTTTATGAATATCAGATTAGCTTGACATATATTCTTTTAAAATATGCTTTCCCTTATGTGTTTATATGGACCAACTCAAACAGATATTTACTTTACCAAAGAACACAAAATCCATGATAGTTTCATTTCACTCCATCATTCAATGAGTTCTGATAGTTATGTAATCCAATATGTAATACTATCTTTTGATTTCTTTATATATTTTACATGCTTTATTATCTATTTACATCCTTTTATCTTTAAATATTTCACCATGTAAATTTATGGTTTGAGGGCTTTTACACTGTATGAGTAAAATGTTTCATACATTTTCTTTCTGTAGCCAATGCATTCAACCATAGAGGACATTTACACAGCGATGATAGAAACAGATCGTGGGGTGAAGGAAAAGGTCAGGATATTTGATACAGGAGGTTTGGTGAGTTATGCATTTGTGCTAATATGCATTTTAATATTAGTGGTTTGTTTACTGCTTTGCTCTTCTTCATTGTTGTGTTTGATCCTTGGTGCCAGCATAAGTATTGGTTAATGTTCACGCAGAAAGTATTTAGGTGTTTTCACTGACATCCATGAATAACTGTTCTCAGATGCACCAGATCAAAATTCTCTTATCATCCAAATTGTGTTTTCAGTCCAGTTCACACTACATACTAGACAGTATTCAACCTTGAGCATAGGACTTCAGATTTCCATACAATGTTTAGCTCCATGTCACTCAAACTTCAACTCCAGTGCTTCACATTGGTGTGTCCGTATCACTCAAACTTCAACTCCAATGCTTCTCATTGGTGTGTGTCCGTATCACTCAAACTTCAACTCCAATGCTTCTCATTGGTGTGTGTCCTTATCACTCAAACTTCAACTCCAATGCTTCTCATTGGTGTGTGTCTGTATCACTCAAACTTTAACTCCAATGCTTCTCATTGGTGTGTGTCCTTATCACTCAAACTTCAACTCCAATGCTTCTCATTGGTGTGTGTCTGTATCACTCAAACTTTAACTCCAATGCTTCTCATTGGTGTGTGTCCTTATCACTCAAACTTCAACTCCAATGCTTCTCATTGGTGTGTGTCCGTAGCACTCAAACTTCAACTTCAATGCTTCATGTTGGTGTGCCTTTATTTCTGATACAAAACATTTTAGGGGCCCTGAGTGGCTGAGTAATCTAATGCGCTCTCAGTTACTGATCACTGCCATCTCACCTCTGCATGAGTTCGAGTCTCAGATTCAGCCACTGTGGGTATGTGAGAAAGATTGCCAGTAGCTTCTCATGTGTTGGTGGTTCTTTCCCGGGTTCTTCCTCCACCATTATTACTGGCCTCCATGTATAGCCTATCTTGTGCTGAAAAATTGTTTTAAACCGAACAACAACAACAATAAAACTTGTATCTGTCTCTTTGAAATTTCAGTTATCTCCATGATATAGGAGACAGTTTGACATGTAGTCTGAAGCACATTGGTTTCCAGGTTAAACATTGAAAAAGAACAATATTTTTATACTTTTTAAAAAAAAACTGTATGCTTTGTTCTGAGTGAGAGGAAGAACATTTGGATAATTCATATCAATACAACTTGTCCTGATAATTCTTGCATATCCCTACTGCGAATCCAGTAGTTTTTTCCCTACTGAATTGGGATACAAGCTATATTTAGTTTTTTACAAGTAACATATTGTAAACACTAGTAGATCTCGAAATGTGTTCACATAGAACTCTGGGATATCAGGCAAGATCTGCCATCACTCTGGGATATCAGGCTATGATCTGCCATCACATAACACTCTGGTATATCAGGCAAGATCTGCCATCACTCTGGGATATCAGGCTATGATCTGCCATCACATAACACTCTGGGATATCAGGCTAGATCTGCCATCACATAACACTCTGGGATATCAGGCTAGATCTGCCATCACATAACACTCTGGGATATCAGGCTAGATCTGCCATCACATAACACTCTGGGATATCAGGCTATGATATACTCTCACATACCACTCTGGGATATCAGGCTAGATCTGCCATCACTCTGGGAGATCAGGCTATGATCTGCCATCACATAACACTCTGGGAGATCAGGCAGGCAATGATCTGCCATCAAATAACACTAAAGGTTATCAGGCTATGATCTGTTGTCACATAACCCTAGGAGATCAGGCTATGATTTGTTGTCACATAACCCTAGGAGATCAGGCTATGATTTGCAGTCACATAACCCTAGGAGATCAGGCTATGATTTGTTGTCACATAACCCTAGGAGATCAGGCTATGATTTGCAGTCACATAACCCTAGGAGATCAGGCTATGATCTGTTGTCACATAACCCTAGGAGATCAGGCTATGATCGGGTTTTGCATATCACTCACAGTCTGTGTAGATGTATATCTATTGTTACATAATACTGAGAGATCATGGTTTATTTAGATCTGCCATCACATAACTTTCTGGATGATCAGGGTCTGTGTTGACCTAGATTTGCTATCACATAATTCTGTGTGTGATTCTGCCTTGTGTAGACTAGATCTGTTGTCACATAACTCTGTGAGATTGGGGTCTGTATTGACCTAGATTTGCTATGGGTGATTCTGGCCTGTGTAGACTAGATGTGTTGTCACATAACTCTGTGAGATTGGGGTATGTATTGACCTAGATTTGCTATGGGTGATTCTGGCTTGTGTAGACTAGATGTGTTGTCACATAACTCTGTGAGATTGGGGTATGTACAGATCTTTATCTGCCATCATTTAATATTTTGGGTGTTCATTGTCATTTGTTCATGCAGTTCGCTGAAAAGATCCAACCTGGTTTTAAAATTCAACGTCTAAAATTTAAAGTCTAACCTTTAAAGAATGTTTAAGATACAAGGAATGTACATTCTGGGCTTTTGGCATTATCTCTTTATTTTATCATGTATAGCGAATTGTCTCTGTTTGAAAACCCAATTCTGATTTTATTCTTGGTCTATATTGTGTTTCTTTGCAGGATGGTAACAAAACAGATTTGCCGAAGCACTACCTCACTTTCCCTGATGTAAGTTTTTATGGCTAGATTGTTCTTTTCGATTGCAACTAACATAACGTGTCTTTAAGTGTTGAAAAAGAAGCCTGCTGACAACTGACTACATATAACATAATAGGTTGTTAATATTGAATAGAAGTGCGCTGACAACTAACTACATATAATAGGTTGTTAATAATGAATAAAAGCCTGGTTACAACTGACTGCATATAACATACTAGGTTGGTAATATTTTAAAAAAAGCTTGGGGACAACTAACTACATATAACAAAATAGGTTCTTAATGTTGAATAAAAGCTTGGTGACAACTGACTGCATATACCTAACATAATAGGTTGTTAGTGTTAAATAGAAGTATGATGACCACTGATTGCATAACATAATAGGTTGTTAGTGCTGAATATAAGTATTCTGACAACTAACCACATATAACACAATATGGTGTGACTGTTGAATAAAAGCCTGGTGACAACTAGCTACATATAACATAATAGGGTTGTCAGTAATGAATAGAAGCCTGCTGACAACTGACTGCATATAACATATGTTGTGACTGTTGAATAAAAGCCTGGTGACAATGAACTACATATACAGTCTACTCCACATAACTGCACATTGGTTAACTGCACACACCAGATAACTGCACGTAGTTATGGCGGTCCTGTTTTTTTCCCAATGCATTTCAATGGGAACAAACTTTGGATAACTGCACACTCCGGATATAAGCATGATATATTTATGCCCGTGGCACATTATTCAATACAATTTTACTCCGGTTAACTGCACAATGGATATTCATAATCAGTTATTGCCAGTCCACTGCTGTAGCGCTTCAAAAAAGCCGACAATTAGGCTGCTAAATGCGACTTTGTAAATGATTGACATGTAAAGGATGCCTTAGGTGGTATATACATGTATATCCGTGCCCACTAGGGAGCAATAGTGTGGGGAAAATCATAGTACAGCATGGGAAACATTGCTCTAAACCGTTTGGGTTGGAAAGATGGAAAATGCGCAACGGAATTCAATTTAAACGACAACACGGCGAAAACAGTATACTTTGGAGCTGAACGCTTTTTCTGTCGGAGATAACCCATCAATGTCTGACAGCAGTTTTCGAATAACAAGCGATCTATAGAATTTCTTGAAATTCGCTATAATTCCTTGATCCATTGGTTGAATCAGTGAAATTTTGTTCGGAGGAAGGAAAACAAGCTCAACATTTAAGTAAAAGTTGAAAGAGTGGATTCTGATCATTGTTTAAATTTATTTTTCACATATATTCGTGCCGTGCTGATTTAAAGCTCTACTGTACCATACTTCGGTTAACAGCACACTCCGGTTAACTGCACAGTCTTGTGATGGGCCCGAGGGTGTGCAGTTAACCGGAGTCAACTGTAACATAATAGGTTGTTAATGTTGAATAAAGTCTGCTGACAACTGACTGCATATAACATAATGGGTTGTTAGTGTGGAATGAAAACCTGCTGACATCTTACATACAACATAATAAGTTGTTAATTTTGAATAAAAATCTGGCGACAACTGACTGCATATAACATAATGGGTTGTTAATGTTGAATAAAAGCCTGGTGACAACTGACTGCATATAACATAATGGGTTGTTGGTAATGAAAAGAAGCCAGCTGACTCGACAATAGTTCTAGATTGGATTACATACCAGTTTTGCATGTTGCCACTAGCAATGGCAAAGACTCAACAACAACAACAAGGCTACTTAAATATAAGTAACCCAAACGGAACAATGTTGTTGGTGTCAAATCCACATGAATTTTTGTATGCTGGAGTGATTTAGAGCTAATGAATAAAATTAGTTTCCATATCAGTTAAAAGTGTATTGGAATGAAAGATATGAATGTGAAATCTCGCTATATTAGAATTGTAAACTGTATTTCATTGTAGTCATTAAAATATGGATAATAGAATGTTCACAAGCTGTTAAAATAAATTGGACAAGTTTTAAGACTCACAAGAATCAGAAAATGTTTTATTCTGATAGTGAATTGGAGCTTTAAAAGAAATTGCTTCAAATAAACAGATCTTTATGCTCTATTGTTCTCACATGCTAACAGTATGCTTATTTCAAATGAAATAATTTTCATATATGCCTTGAATAAATGCACTAGACAAAGGGAAATATGTACAAAAGTTTTTTTTCTTCAAATTCACTGAACAATTTTAAAGATATGGTTGATTAATTTTAAACATAGCAAAGATAATCTGGGCTGTATAAGATACCACGATATAGTCGATTAATTTTAAACATAGCAAACATAGCAAAGATAATCTGGGCTGTATAAGATAATCTGGGCTGTATAAGATAATCTGGACTGCATAATATACCATGAATGACATAGCTGTGATGTCACTAGTTCACATCTGATCTTTTACAGATACATTTACAATTTTGAGAAAGTTTGGTTTGAAATTGTTGAATACAAAAATCACTCAGAATAATGATCTTAAAGTACATAGTAAATAATGAAGACGAATATTCAATTATGGAGACATATTAAGATTCAGTTTGTAAGGTTGTTAAATTGGCGCAACCTATAGCAGGAACTAAAAACACTTGTAAAAATGTTTATAAACTTGGAATGTCAAAAAAATAGTGATTAGTTTGGCATCCATGTACATATCCATCCATATGCCATACTGTCTGTCTGTCTACTTCCATCCACACCCTACATTATACTCAGTGTTAAAGTTGTTTGCTTTCCATATATTTCCATACTATTTTTATCCCACCTCCTTCAGACTGGATTATAACTTCAGGATGCATGTATTATCATGTATTCTGGTTCATGGGGCAACCCATGTATGATTATCATGTATCATCCCATACATCCCAACCATTACACTTTTGGTGTAATCATTACGCTTTTTTTCACTAAATTACGTGTTACGCTTAAATGTACATGTATATTGTACATGTATATGGATTACGCTTTTTCCACCTTCTAAAATATTCAATTATTTGTTTTCTAATTATTATTATCCATTAATCCCAAAGACCATATTTTAGAAAAGACTGCTTTTTCGTAACTACAATATAAGAGTACGCTTGACCGTGGACATGCATGCACTTTCCTAACAGTATCATGTTCTATTTTAGTTAACCTGGTTCTACTTTTGACCTTGAATTCTATTTATAGTATCTGTATGCTTAGTGAGGAGAGAGCAGACTAGTTTTCAAATTTTAATCTTTACGCACAGATTCTTTATTTAAATTCATATTTACTGCAGAACCAGTCTAAAGGTATTTGGTACCAAAAAGTTAATTTTATTTTAGTCTGTGCATTTATGTGAGCAAATATATCTCCTTTTAAAAAATTTCCAGATAAATTAGAAAAAGGCAACAAACGAAACCAAAAAATAAAAGAATTCTCTAAATATTAAGACAAGAAAGCATTACGTGACATCTATTTCAGGCCTTGTAGAAAGAATTTTAATATTTGGTGCTAAAAGTCTTAAGATGGATTCTAGTCGATGTATGTAAAGCTAAATGTGCTACATATGAAAACTTTAGACAGTAAAGGATGTTAAAAGATGAGAGGGGCAAATAAATAATTGTTTATTGAAATTTTAGCATGTTATATGTGGATTCCGCTTTTTCTGCCTGGATTCCGCTTTTTGACAACTTGGATTATGCTTTTTCCTCATCAGGGGTTGGCGTGTATGTCAGCCTGGTTCATGGGTCTACTTGTACTTGAGTAATGTTAAAGCTTTTGTACTTGAGTAATGTTAAAGCTTTTGTACTTGAGTAATGTTAAAGCTTTTGTACTTTGTACTTGAGTAATGTTAAAGCTTTTGTACTTGAGTAATGTTAAAGCTTTTGTACTTTGTACTTGAGTTTTGTTAAAGCTTTTGTACTTGAGTAATGTTAAAGCTTTTGTACTTGAGTAATGTTAAAGCTTTTGTACTTGAGTAATGTTAAAGCTTTTGTACTTGAGTAATGTTAAAGCTTTTGTACTTGAGTTTTGTTAAAGCTTTTGTACTCGAGTAATGTTAAAGCTTTTGTACTTTGTACTTGAGTAATGTTAAAGCTTTTGTACTTTGTACTTGAGTAATGTTAAAGCTTTTGTACTTGAGTAATGTTAAAGCTTTTGTACTTGAGTAATGTTAAAGCTTTTGTACTTTGTACTTGAGTAATGTTAAATCTTTTGTACTTGAGTTTTGTTAAAGCTTTTGTACTTGAGTAATGCTAAAGCTTTTGTACTTGAGTAATGCTAAAGCTTTTGTACTTTGTACTTGAGTAATGTTAAAGCTTTTGTACTTGAGTTTTGTTAAAGCTTTTGTACTTGAGTTTTGTTAAAGCTTTTGTACTTTGTACTTGAATAATGTTAAAGCTTTTGTACTTGAGTAATGTTAAAGCTTTTGTACTTGAGTAATGTTAAAGCTTTTGTACTTGAGTAATGCTAAAGCTTTTGTACTTTGTACTCGAGTAATGTTAAAGCTTTTGTACTTTGTACTTGAGTAATGTTAAAGCTTTTGTACTTGAGTAATGCTAAAGCTTTTGTACTTTGTACTCGAGTAATGTTAAAGCTTTTGTACTTTGTACTTGAGTAATGTTAAAGCTTTTGTACATTGTACTCAGTAATGCTAAAGCTTTTGTACTTTGTACTCGAGTAATGTTAAAGCTTTTGTACTTGAGTAATGTTAAAGCTTTTGTACTTTGTACTCGAGTAATGTTAAAGCTTTTGTACTTTGTACTCGAGTAATGTTAAAGCTTTTGTACTTGAGTAATGTTAAAGCTTTTGTACTTTGTACTTGAGTAATGTTAAAGCTTTTGTACTTTGTACTTGAGTAATGTTAAAGCTTTTGTACTTGAGTAATGTTAAAGCTTTTGTACTTTGTACTCGAGTAATGTTAAAGCTTTTGTACTTGAGTAATGTTAAAGCTTTTGTACTTGAATAATGTTAAAGCTTTTGTACTTTGTACTTGAGTAATGTTAAAGCTTTTGTACTTGAGTAATGTTAAAGCTTTTGTACTTTGTACTCGAGTAATGTTAAAGCTTTTGTACTTTGTACTCGAGTAATGTTAAAGCTTTTGTACTTGAGTAATGTTAAAGCTTTTGTACTTTGTACTTGAGTAATGTTAAAGCTTTTGTACTTTGTACTTGAGTAATGTTAAAGCTTTTGTACTTGAGTAATGTTAAAGCTTTTGTACTTTGTACTTGAGTAATGTTAAAGCTTTTGTACTTGAGTAATGTTAAAGCTTTTGTACTTGAATAATGTTAAAGCTTTTGTACTTGAGTAATGTTAAAGCTTTTGTACATGAGTAATGCTAAAGCTTTTGTACTTTGTACTTGAATAATGTTAAAGCTTTTGTACTTGAGTAATGCTAAAGCTTTTGTACTTTGTACTTGAATAATGTTAAAGCTTTTGTACTTGAGTAATGTTAAAGCTTTTGTACTTTGTACTTGAGTAATGTTAAAGCTTTTGTACTTTGTACTTGAGTAATGTTAATGCTTTTGTACTTTGTACTTGAATAATGTTAAAGCTTTTGTACTTGAGTAATGTTAAAGCTTTTGTACTTGAGTAATGTTAAAGCTTTTGTACTTTGTACTTGAATAATGTTAAAGCTTTTGTACTTGAGTAATGTTAAAGCTTTTGTACTTGAGTAATGTTAAAGCTTTTGTACTTGAGTAATGCTAAAGCTTTTGTACTTTGTACTTGAGTAATGTTAAAGCTTTTGTACTTGAGTAATGTTAAAGCTTTTGTACTTTGTACTCGAGTAATGTTAAAGCTTTTGTACTTTGTACTCGAGTAATGTTAAAGCTTTTGTACTTGAGTAATGTTAAAGCTTTTGTACTTTGTACTTGAGTAATGTTAAAGCTTTTGTACTTGAGTAATGTTAAAGCTTTTGTACTTTGTACTCGAGTAATGTTAAAGCTTTTGTACTTTGTACTCGAGTAATGTTAAAGCTTTTGTACTTTGTACTTGAGTAATGTTAAAGCTTTTGTACTTTGTACTTGAGTAATGTTAAAGCTTTTGTACTTTGTACTCGAGTAATGTTAAAGCTTTTGTACTTTGTACTCGAGTAATGTTAAAGCTTTTGTACTTTGTACTTGAGTAATGTTAAAGCTTTTGTACTTTGTACTTGAGTAATGTTAAAGCTTTTGTACATTGTACTCAGTAATGCTAAAGCTTTTGTACTTTGTACTCGAGTAATGTTAAAGCTTTTGTACTTGAGTAATGTTAAAGCTTTTGTACTTTGTACTCGAGTAATGTTAAAGCTTTTGTACTTTGTACTCGAGTAATGTTAAAGCTTTTGTACTTGAGTAATGTTAAAGCTTTTGTATTTTGTACTTGAGTAATGTTAAAGCTTTTGTACTTTGTACTTGAGTAATGTTAAAGCTTTTGTACTTGAGTAATGTTAAAGCTTTTGTACTTTGTACTCGAGTAATGTTAAAGCTTTTGTACTTGAGTAATGTTAAAGCTTTTGTACTTGAATAATGTTAAAGCTTTTGTACTTGAGTAATGTTAAAGCTTTTGTACTTTGTACTCGAGTAATGTTAAAGCTTTTGTACTTTGTACTCGAGTAATGTTAAAGCTTTTGTACTTGAGTAATGTTAAAGCTTTTGTACTTTGTACTTGAGTAATGTTAAAGCTTTTGTACTTTGTACTTGAGTAATGTTAAAGCTTTTGTACTTGAGTAATGTTAAAGCTTTTGTACTTTGTACTTGAGTAATGTTAAAGCTTTTGTACTTGAGTAATGTTAAAGCTTTTGTACTTGAATAATGTTAAAGCTTTTGTACTTGAGTAATGTTAAAGCTTTTGTACTTGAGTAATGCTAAAGCTTTTGTACTTTGTACTTGAATAATGTTAAAGCTTTTGTACTTGAGTAATGCTAAAGCTTTTGTACTTTGTACTTGAATAATGTTAAAGCTTTTGTACTTGAGTAATGTTAAAGCTTTTGTACTTTGTACTTGAGTAATGTTAAAGCTTTTGTACTTTGTACTTGAGTAATGTTAATGCTTTTGTACTTTGTACTTGAATAATGTTAAAGCTTTTGTACTTGAGTAATGTTAAAGCTTTTGTACTTGAGTAATGTTAAAGCTTTTGTACTTTGTACTTGAATAATGTTAAAGCTTTTGTACTTGAGTAATGTTAAAGCTTTTGTACTTGAGTAATGTTAAAGCTTTTGTACTTGAGTAATGCTAAAGCTTTTGTACTTTGTACTTGAGTAATGTTAAAGCTTTTGTACTTGAGTAATGTTAAAGCTTTTGTACTTTGTACTCGAGTAATGTTAAAGCTTTTGTACTTTGTACTCGAGTAATGTTAAAGCTTTTGTGCTTGAGTAATGTTAAAGCTTTTGTACTTTGTACTTGAGTAATGTTAAAGCTTTTGTACTTGAGTAATGTTAAAGCTTTTGTACTTTGTACTCGAGTAATGTTAAAGTTTTTGTACTTTGTACTCGAGTAATGTTAAAGCTTTTGTACTTTGTACTTGAGTAATGTTAAAGCTTTTGTACTTTGTACTTGAGTAATGTTAAAGCTTTTGTACTTTGTACTCGAGTAATGTTAAAGCTTTTGTACTTTGTACTCGAGTAATGTTAAAGCTTTTGTACTTTGTACTTGAGTAATGTTAAAGCTTTTGTACTTTGTACTCGAGTAATGTTAAAGCTTTTGTACTTTGTACTTGAGTAATGTTAAAGCTTTTGTACTTTGTACTTGAGTAATGCTAAAGCTTTTGTACTTTGTACTTGAGTAATGTTAAAGCTTTTGTACTTTGTACTCGAGTAATGTTAAAGCTTTTGTACTTGAGTAATGTTAAAGCTTTTGTACTTTGTACTTGAGTAATGTTAAAGCTTTTGTACTTTGTACTTGAGTGATGTTAAAGCTTTTGTACTTGAGTAATGTTAAAGCTTTTGTACTTTGTACTTGAGTAATGTTAAAGCTTTTGTACTTGAGTAATGTTAAAGCTTTTGTACTTTGTACTTGAGTAATGTTAAAGCTTTTGTACTTTGTACTTGAGTAATGTTAAAGCTTTTGTACTTGAGTAATGTTAAAGCTTTTGTACTTTGTACTTGAGTAATGTTAAAGCTTTTGTACTTGAGTAATGTTAAAGCTTTTGTACTTGAATAATGTTAAAGCTTTTGTACTTGAGTAATGTTAAAGCTTTTGTACTTGAGTAATGCTAAAGCTTTTGTACTTTGTACTTGAATAATGTTAAAGCTTTTGTACTTGAGTAATGCTAAAGCTTTTGTACTTTGTACTTGAATAATGTTAAAGCTTTTGTACTTGAGTAATGTTAAAGCTTTTGTACTTTGTACTTGAGTAATGTTAAAGCTTTTGTACTTTGTACTTGAGTAATGTTAATGCTTTTGTACTTTGTACTTGAATAATGTTAAAGCTTTTCTACTTGAGTAATGTTAAAGCTTTTGTACTTGAGTAATGTTAAAGCTTTTGTACTTTGTACTTGAATAATGTTAAAGCTTTTGTACTTGAGTAATGTTAAAGCTTTTGTACTTGAGTAATGTTAAAGCTTTTGTACTTGAGTAATGTTAAAGCTTTTGTACTTTGTACTCGAGTAATGTTAAAGCTTTTGTACTTTGTACTCGAGTAATGTTAAAGCTTTTGTACTTGAGTAATGTTAAAGCTTTTGTACTTTGTACTTGAGTAATGTTAAAGCTTTTGTACTTGAGTAATGTTAAAGCTTTTGTACTTTGTACTCGAGTAATGTTAAAGCTTTTGTACTTTGTACTCGAGTAATGTTAAAGCTTTTGTACTTTGTACTTGAGTAATGTTAAAGCTTTTGTACTTTGTACTTGAGTAATGTTAAAGCTTTTGTACTTTGTACTTGAGTAATGTTAAAGCTTTTGTACTTTGTACTCGAGTAATGTTAAAGCTTTTGTACTTTGTACTCGAGTAATGTTAAAGCTTTTGTACTTTGTACTTGAGTAATGTTAAAGCTTTTGTACTTTGTACTTGAGTAATGTTAAAGCTTTTGTACATTGTACTCAGTAATGCTAAAGCTTTTGTACTTTGTACTCGAGTAATGTTAAAGCTTTTGTACTTGAGTAATGTTAAAGCTTTTGTACTTTGTACTCGAGTAATGTTAAAGCTTTTGTACTTTGTACTCGAGTAATGTTAAAGCTTTTGTACTTGAGTAATGTTAAAGCTTTTGTATTTTGTACTTGAGTAATGTTAAAGCTTTTGTACTTTGTACTTGAGTAATGTTAAAGCTTTTGTACTTGAGTAATGTTAAAGCTTTTGTACTTTGTACTCGAGTAATGTTAAAGCTTTTGTACTTGAGTAATGTTAAAGCTTTTGTACTTGAATAATGTTAAAGCTTTTGTACTTGAGTAATGTTAAAGCTTTTGTACTTTGTACTCGAGTAATGTTAAAGCTTTTGTACTTTGTACTCGAGTAATGTTAAAGCTTTTGTACTTGAGTAATGTTAAAGCTTTTGTACTTTGTACTTGAGTAATGTTAAAGCTTTTGTACTTTGTACTTGAGTAATGTTAAAGCTTTTGTACTTGAGTAATGTTAAAGCTTTTGTACTTTGTACTTGAGTAATGTTAAAGCTTTTGTACTTGAGTAATGTTAAAGCTTTTGTACTTGAGTAATGTTAAAGCTTTTGTACTTGAGTAATGCTAAAGCTTTTGTACTTTGTACTTGAATAATGTTAAAGCTTTTGTACTTGAGTAATGCTAAAGCTTTTGTACTTGAATAATGTTAAAGCTTTTGTACTTGAGTAATGTTAAAGCTTTTGTACTTTGTACTTGAGTAATGTTAAAGCTTTTGTACTTTGTACTTGAGTAATGTTAATGCTTTTGTACTTTGCACTTGAATAATGTTAAAGCTTTTGTACTTGAGTAATGTTAAAGCTTTTGTACTTGAGTAATGTTAAAGCTTTTGTACTTTGTACTTGAATAATGTTAAAGCTTTTGTACTTGAGTAATGTTAAAGCTTTTGTACTTGAGTAATGTTAAAGCTTTTGTACTTGAGTAATGCTAAAGCTTTTGTACTTTGTACTTGAGTAATGTTAAAGCTTTTGTACTTGAGTAATGTTAAAGCTTTTGTACTTTGTACTCGAGTAATGTTAAAGCTTTTGTACTTTGTACTCGAGTAATGTTAAAGCTTTTGTGCTTGAGTAATGTTAAAGCTTTTGTACTTTGTACTTGAGTAATGTTAAAGCTTTTGTACTTGAGTAATGTTAAAGCTTTTGTACTTTGTACTCGAGTAATGTTAAAGCTTTTGTACTTTGTACTCGAGTAATGTTAAAGCTTTTGTACTTTGTACTTGAGTAATGTTAAAGCTTTTGTACTTTGTACTTGAGTAATGTTAAAGCTTTTGTACTTTGTACTCGAGTAATGTTAAAGCTTTTGTACTTTGTACTTGAGTAATGTTAAAGCTTTTGTACTTTGTACTTGAGTAATGTTAAAGCTTTTGTACTTTGTACTCGAGTAATGTTAAAGCTTTTGTACTTTGTACTTGAGTAATGTTAAAGCTTTTGTACTTTGTACTTGAGTAATGCTAAAGCTTTTGTACTTTGTACTTGAGTAATGTTAAAGCTTTTGTACTTTGTACTCGAGTAATGTTAAAGCTTTTGTACTTGAGTAATGTTAAAGCTTTTGTACTTTGTACTTGAGTAATGTTAAAGCTTTTGTACTTTGTACTTGAGTAATGTTAAAGCTTTTGTACTTGAGTAATGTTAAAGCTTTTGTACTTTGTACTTGAGTAATGTTAAAGCTTTTGTACTCGAGTAATGTTAAAGCTTTTGTACTTTGTACTTGAGTAATGCTAAAGCTTTTGTACTTTGTACTTGAGTAATGTTAAAGCTTTTGTACTTTGTACTTGAGTAATGTTAAAGCTTTTGTACTTGAGTAATGTTAAAGCTTTTGTACTTTGTACTTGAGTAATGTTAAAGCTTTTGTACTCGAGTAATGTTAAAGCTTTTGTACTTTGTACTTGAGTAATGTTAAAGCTTTTGTACTTTGTACTTGAGTAATGCTAAAGCTTTTGTACTTTGTACTTGAGTAATGTTAAAGCTTTTTTACATTGTACTTGAGTAATGTTAAAGCTTTTGTACTTGAGTAATGTTAAAGCTTTTGTACTTTGTACTTGAGTAATGTTAAAGCTTTTGTACTCGAGTAATGTTAAAGCTTTTGTACTTTGTACTTGAGTAATGCTAAAGCTTTTGTACTTTGTACTTGAGTAATGTTAAAGCTTTTGTACTTTGTACTTGAGTAATGTTAAAGCTTTTGTACTTGAATAATGTTAAAGCTTTTGTACTTTGTACTTGAGTAATGTTAAAGCTTTTGTACTTGAGTAATGTTAAAGCTTTTGTACTTTGTACTCGAGTAATGTTAAAGCTTTTGTACTTTGTACTCGAGTAATGTTAAAGCTTTTGTACTTGAGTAATGTTAAAGCTTTTGTACTTTGTACTTGAGTAATGTTAAAGCTTTTGTACTTTGTACTTGAGTAATGTTAAAGCTTTTGTACTTGAGTAATGTTAAAGCTTTTGTACTTTGTACTTGAGTAATGTTAAAGCTTTTGTACTTGAGTAATGTTAAAGCTTTTGTACTTGAATAATGTTAAAGCTTTTGTACTTGAGTAATGTTAAAGCTTTTGTACTTGAGTAATGCTAAAGCTTTTGTACTTTGTACTTGAATAATGTTAAAGCTTTTGTACTTGAGTAATGCTAAAGCTTTTGTACTTTGTACTTGAATAATGTTAAAGCTTTTGTACTTGAGTAATGTTAAAGCTTTTGTACTTTGTACTTGAGTAATGTTAAAGCTTTTGTACTTTGTACTTGAGTAATGTTAATGCTTTTGTACTTTGTACTTGAATAATGTTAAAGCTTTTGTACTTGAGTAATGTTAAAGCTTTTGTACTTGAGTAATGTTAAAGCTTTTGTACTTTGTACTTGAATAATGTTAAAGCTTTTGTACTTGAGTAATGTTAAAGCTTTTGTACTTGAGTAATTTTAAAGCTTTTGTACTTGAGTAATGCTAAAGCTTTTGTACTTTGTACTTGAGTAATGTTAAAGCTTTTGTACTTGAGTAATGTTAAAGCTTTTGTACTTTGTACTCGAGTAATGTTAAAGCTTTTGTACTTTGTACTCGAGTAATGTTAAAGCTTTTGTACTTGAGTAATGTTAAAGCTTTTGTACTTTGTACTTGAGTAATGTTAAAGCTTTTGTACTTGAGTAATGTTAAAGCTTTTGTACTTTGTACTCGAGTAATGTTAAAGCTTTTGTACTTTGTACTCGAGTAATGTTAAAGCTTTTGTACTTTGTACTTGAGTAATGTTAAAGCTTTTGTACTTTGTACTTGAGTAATGTTAAAGCTTTTGTACTTTGTACTCGAGTAATGTTAAAGCTTTTGTACTTTGTACTCGAGTAATGTTAAAGCTTTTGTACTTTGTACTTGAGTAATGTTAAAGCTTTTGTACTTTGTACTTGAGTAATGTTAAAGCTTTTGTACATTGTACTCAGTAATGTTAAAGCTTTTGTACTTTGTACTCGAGTAATGTTAAAGCTTTTGTACTTGAGTAATGTTAAAGCTTTTGTACTTTGTACTCGAGTAATGTTAAAGCTTTTGTACTTTGTACTCGAGTAATGTTAAAGCTTTTGTACTTGAGTAATGTTAAAGCTTTTGTATTTTGTACTTGAGTAATGTTAAAGCTTTTGTACTTTGTACTTGAGTAATGTTAAAGCTTTTGTACTTGAGTAATGTTAAAGCTTTTGTACTTGAATAATGTTAAAGCTTTTGTACTTGAGTAATGTTAAAGCTTTTGTACTTTGTACTCGAGTAATGTTAAAGCTTTTGTACTTTGTACTCGAGTAATGTTAAAGCTTTTGTACTTGAGTAATGTTAAAGCTTTTGTACTTTGTACTTGAGTAATAAAGCTTTTGTACTTTGTACTTGAGTAATGTTAAAGCTTTTGTACTTGAGTAATGTTAAAGCTTTTGTACTTTGTACTTGAGTAATGTTAAAGCTTTTGTACTTGAGTAATGTTAAAGCTTTTGTACTTGAATAATGTTAAAGCTTTTGTACTTGAGTAATGTTAAAGCTTTTGTACTTGAGTAATGCTAAAGCTTTTGTACTTTGTACTTGAATAATGTTAAAGCTTTTGTACTTGAGTAATGCTAAAGCTTTTGTACTTTGTACTTGAATAATGTTAAAGCTTTTGTACTTGAGTAATGTTAAAGCTTTTGTACTTTGTACTTGAGTAATGTTAAAGCTTTTGTACTTTGTACTTGAGTAATGTTAATGCTTTTGTACTTTGTACTTGAATAATGTTAAAGCTTTTATACTTGAGTAATGTTAAAGCTTTTGTACTTGAGTAATGTTAAAGCTTTTGTACTTTGTACTTGAATAATGTTAAAGCTTTTGTACTTGAGTAATGTTAAAGCTTTTGTACTTGAGTAATGTTAAAGCTTTTGTACTTGAGTAATGCTAAAGCTTTTGTACTTTGTACTTGAGTAATGTTAAAGCTTTTGTACTTGAGTAATGTTAAAGCTTTTGTACTTTGTACTCGAGTAATGTTAAAGCTTTTGTACTTTGTACTCGAGTAATGTTAAAGCTTTTGTACTTGAGTAATGTTAAAGCTTTTGTACTTTGTACTTTAGTAATGTTAAAGCTTTTGTACTTGAGTAATGTTAAAGCTTTTGTACTTTGTACTCGAGTAATGTTAAAGCTTTTGTACTTTGTACTCGAGTAATGTTAAAGCTTTTGTACTTTGTACTTGAGTAATGTTAAAGCTTTTGTACTTTGTACTTGATTAATGTTAAAGCTTTTGTACTTTGTACTCGAGTAATGTTAAAGCTTTTGTACTTTGTACTCGAGTAATGTTAAAGCTTTTGTACTTTGTACTTGAGTAATGTTAAAGCTTTTGTACTTTGTACTCGAGTAATGTTAAAGCTTTTGTACTTTGTACTTGAGTAATGTTAAAGCTTTTGTACTTTGTACTTGAGTAATGCTAAAGCTTTTGTACTTTGTACTTGAGTAATGTTAAAGCTTTTGTACTTTGTACTCGAGTAATGTTAAAGCTTTTGTACTTGAGTAATGTTAAAGCTTTTGTACTTTGTACTTGAGTAATGTTAAAGCTTTTGTACTTGAGTAATGTTAAAGCTTTTGTACTTTGTACTTGAGTAATGTTAAAGCTTTTGTACTCGAGTAATGTTAAAGCTTTTGTACTTTGTACTTGAGTAATGCTAAAGCTTTTGTACTTTGTACTTGAGTAATGTTAAAGCTTTTGTACTTTGTACTTGAGTAATGTTAAAGCTTTTGTACTTGAGTAATGTTAAAGCTTTTGTACTTTGTACTTGAGTAATGTTAAAGCTTTTGTACTCGAGTAATGTTAAAGCTTTTGTACTTTGTACTTGAGTAATGTTAAAGCTTTTGTACTTTGTACTTGAGTAATGCTAAAGCTTTTGTACTTTGTACTTGAGTAATGTTAAAGCTTTTGTACATTGTACTCGAGTAATGTTAAAGCTTTTGTACTTGAGTAATGTTAAAGCTTTTGTACTTTGTACTTGAGTAATGTTAAAGCTTTTGTACTTGAGTAATGTTAAAGTTTTTGTACTTTGTACTTGAGTAATGTTAAAGCTTTTGTACTTGAGTAATGTTAAAGCTTTTGTACTTTGTACTCGAGTAATGTTAAAGCTTTTGTACTTGAGTAATGTTAAAGCTTTTGTACTTTGTACTCGAGTAATGTTAAAGCTTTTGTACTTTGTACTCGAGTAATGTTAAAGCTTTTGTACTTTGTACTTGAGTAATGTTAAAGCTTTTGTACTTTGTACTTGAGTAATGTTAAAGCTTTTGTACATTGTACTCGAGTAATGTTAAAGCTTTTGTACTTGAGTAATGTTAAAGCTTTTGTACTTTGTACTCGAGTAATGTTAAAGCTTTTGTACTTGAATAATGTTAAAGCTTTTGTACTTTGTACTTGAGTAATGTTAAAGCTTTTGTACTTGAGTAATGTTAAAGCTTTTGTACTTTGTACTCGAGTAATGTTAAAGCTTTTGTACTTTGTACTCGAGTAATGTTAAAGCTTTTGTACTTGAGTAATGTTAAAGCTTTTGTACTTTGTACTTGAGTAATGTTAAAGCTTTTGTACTTTGTACTTGAGTAATGTTAAAGCTTTTGTACTTGAGTAATGTTAAAGCTTTTGTACTTTGTACTTGAGTAATGTTAAAGCTTTTGTACTTGAGTAATGTTAAAGCTTTTGTACTTGAATAATGTTAAAGCTTTTGTACTTGAGTAATGTTAAAGCTTTTGTACTTGAGTAATGCTAAAGCTTTTGTACTTTGTACTTGAATAATGTTAAAGCTTTTTGTACTTGAGTAATGCTAAAGCTTTTGTACTTTGTACTTGAATAATGTTAAAGCTTTTGTACTTGAGTAATGTTAAAGCTTTTGTACTTTGTACTTGAGTAATGTTAAAGCTTTTGTACTTTGTACTTGAGTAATGTTAATGCTTTTGTACTTTGTACTTGAATAATGTTAAAGCTTTTGTACTTGAGTAATGTTAAAGCTTTTGTACTTGAGTAATGTTAAAGCTTTTGTACTTTGTACTTGAATAATGTTAAAGCTTTTGTACTTGAGTAATGTTAAAGCTTTTGTACTTGAGTAATGTTAAAGCTTTTGTACTTGAGTAATGCTAAAGCTTTTGTACTTTGTACTTGAGTAATGTTAAAGCTTTTGTACTTGAGTAATGTTAAAGCTTTTGTACTTTGTACTCGAGTAATGTTAAAGCTTTTGTACTTTGTGCTCGAGTAATGTTAAAGCTTTTGTACTTGAGTAATGTTAAAGCTTTTGTACTTTGTACTTGAGTAATGTTAAAGCTTTTGTACTTGAGTAATGTTAAAGCTTTTGTACTTTGTACTCGAGTAATGTTAAAGCTTTTGTACTTTGTACTCGAGTAATGTTAAAGCTTTTGTACTTTGTACTTGAGTAATGTTAAAGCTTTTGTACTTTGTACTTGATTAATGTTAAAGCTTTTGTACTTTGTACTCGAGTAATGTTAAAGCTTTTGTACTTTGTACTCGAGTAATGTTAAAGCTTTTGTACTTTGTACTTGAGTAATGTTAAAGCTTTTGTACTTTGTACTTGAGTAATGTTAAAGCTTTTGTACATTGTACTCAGTAATGGTAAAGCTTTTGTACTTTGTACTCGAGTAATGTTAAAGCTTTTGTACTTGAGTAATGTTAAAGCTTTTGTACTTTGTACTCGAGTAATGTTAAAGCTTTTGTACTTTGTACTCGAGTAATGTTAAAGCTTTTGTACTTGAGTAATGTTAAAGCTTTTGTATTTTGTACTTGAGTAATGTTAAAGCTTTTGTACTTTGTACTTGAGTAATGTTAAAGCTTTTGTACTTGAGTAATGTTAAAGCTTTTGTACTTTGTACTCGAGTAATGTTAAAGCTTTTGTACTTGAGTAATGTTAAAGCTTTTGTACTTGAATAATGTTAAAGCTTTTGTACTTGAGTAATGTTAAAGCTTTTGTACTTTGTACTCGAGTAATGTTAAAGCTTTTGTACTTTGTACTCGAGTAATGTTAAAGCTTTTGTACTTGAGTAATGTTAAAGCTTTTGTACTTTGTACTTGAGTAATGTTAAAGCTTTTGTACTTTGTACTTGAGTAATGTTAAAGCTTTTGTACTTGAGTAATGTTAAAGCTTTTGTACTTTGTACTTGAGTAATGTTAAAGCTTTTGTACTTGAGTAATGTTAAAGCTTTTGTACTTGAATAATGTTAAAGCTTTTGTACTTGAGTAATGTTAAAGCTTTTGTACTTGAGTAATGCTAAAGCTTTTGTACTTTGTACTTGAATAATGTTAAAGCTTTTGTACTTGAGTAATGCTAAAGCTTTTGTACTTTGTACTTGAATAATGTTAAAGCTTTTGTACTTGAGTAATGTTAAAGCTTTTGTACTTTGTACTTGAGTAATGTTAAAGCTTTTGTACTTTGTACTTGAGTAATGTTAATGCTTTTGTACTTTGTACTTGAATAATGTTAAAGCTTTTATACTTGAGTAATGTTAAAGCTTTTGTACTTGAGTAATGTTAAAGCTTTTGTACTTTGTACTTGAATAATGTTAAAGCTTTTGTACTTGAGTAATGTTAAAGCTTTTGTACTTGAGTAATGTTAAAGCTTTTGTACTTGAGTAATGCTAAAGCTTTTGTACTTTGTACTTGAGTAATGTTAAAGCTTTTGTACTTGAGTAATGTTAAAGCTTTTGTACTTTGTACTCGAGTAATGTTAAAGCTTTTGTACTTTGTACTCGAGTAATGTTAAAGCTTTTGTACTTGAGTAATGTTAAAGCTTTTGTACTTTGTACTTGAGTAATGTTAAAGCTTTTGTACTTGAGTAATGTTAAAGCTTTTGTACTTTGTACTCGAGTAATGTTAAAGCTTTTGTACTTTGTACTCGAGTAATGTTAAAGCTTTTGTACTTTGTACTTGAGTAATGTTAAAGCTTTTGTACTTTGTACTTGAGTAATGTTAAAGCTTTTGTACTTTGTACTTGAGTAATGTTAAAGCTTTTGTACTTTGTACTCGAGTAATGTTAAAGCTTTTGTACTTTGTACTCGAGTAATGTTAAAGCTTTTGTACTTTGTACTTGAGTAATGTTAAAGCTTTTGTACTTTGTACTTGAGTAATGTTAAAGCTTTTGTACATTGTACTCAGTAATGCTAAAGCTTTTGTACTTTGTACTCGAGTAATGTTAAAGCTTTTGTACTTGAGTAATGTTAAAGCTTTTGTACTTTGTACTCGAGTAATGTTAAAGCTTTTGTACTTTGTACTCGAGTAATGTTAAAGCTTTTGTACTTGAGTAATGTTAAAGCTTTTGTATTTTGTACTTGAGTAATGTTAAAGCTTTTGTACTTTGTACTTGAGTAATGTTAAAGCTTTTGTACTTGAGTAATGTTAAAGCTTTTGTACTTTGTACTCGAGTAATGTTAAAGCTTTTGTACTTGAGTAATGTTAAAGCTTTTGTACTTGAATAATGTTAAAGCTTTTGTACTTGAGTAATGTTAAAGCTTTTGTACTTTGTACTCGAGTAATGTTAAAGCTTTTGTACTTTGTACTCGAGTAATGTTAAAGCTTTTGTACTTGAGTAATGTTAAAGCTTTTGTACTTTGTACTTGAGTAATGTTAAAGCTTTTGTACTTTGTACTTGAGTAATGTTAAAGCTTTTGTACTTGAGTAATGTTAAAGCTTTTGTACTTTGTACTTGAGTAATGTTAAAGCTTTTGTACTTGAGTAATGTTAAAGCTTTTGTACTTGAGTAATGTTAAAGCTTTTGTACTTGAGTAATGCTAAAGCTTTTGTACTTTGTACTTGAATAATGTTAAAGCTTTTGTACTTGAGTAATGCTAAAGCTTTTGTACTTGAATAATGTTAAAGCTTTTGTACTTGAGTAATGTTAAAGCTTTTGTACTTTGTACTTGAGTAATGTTAAAGCTTTTGTACTTTGTACTTGAGTAATGTTAATGCTTTTGTACTTTGCACTTGAATAATGTTAAAGCTTTTGTACTTGAGTAATGTTAAAGCTTTTGTACTTGAGTAATGTTAAAGCTTTTGTACTTTGTACTTGAATAATGTTAAAGCTTTTGTACTTGAGTAATGTTAAAGCTTTTGTACTTGAGTAATGTTAAAGCTTTTGTACTTGAGTAATGCTAAAGCTTTTGTACTTTGTACTTGAGTAATGTTAAAGCTTTTGTACTTGAGTAATGTTAAAGCTTTTGTACTTTGTACTCGAGTAATGTTAAAGCTTTTGTACTTTGTACTCGAGTAATGTTAAAGCTTTTGTGCTTGAGTAATGTTAAAGCTTTTGTACTTTGTACTTGAGTAATGTTAAAGCTTTTGTACTTGAGTAATGTTAAAGCTTTTGTACTTTGTACTCGAGTAATGTTAAAGCTTTTGTACTTTGTACTCGAGTAATGTTAAAGCTTTTGTACTTTGTACTTGAGTAATGTTAAAGCTTTTGTACTTTGTACTTGAGTAATGTTAAAGCTTTTGTACTTTGTACTCGAGTAATGTTAAAGCTTTTGTACTTTGTACTTGAGTAATGTTAAAGCTTTTGTACTTTGTACTTGAGTAATGTTAAAGCTTTTGTACTTTGTACTCGAGTAATGTTAAAGCTTTTGTACTTTGTACTTGAGTAATGTTAAAGCTTTTGTACTTTGTACTTGAGTAATGCTAAAGCTTTTGTACTTTGTACTTGAGTAATGTTAAAGCTTTTGTACTTTGTACTCGAGTAATGTTAAAGCTTTTGTACTTGAGTAATGTTAAAGCTTTTGTACTTTGTACTTGAGTAATGTTAAAGCTTTTGTACTTTGTACTTGAGTAATGTTAAAGCTTTTGTACTTGAGTAATGTTAAAGCTTTTGTACTTTGTACTTGAGTAATGTTAAAGCTTTTGTACTCGAGTAATGTTAAAGCTTTTGTACTTTGTACTTGAGTAATGCTAAAGCTTTTGTACTTTGTACTTGAGTAATGTTAAAGCTTTTGTACTTTGTACTTGAGTAATGTTAAAGCTTTTGTACTTGAGTAATGTTAAAGCTTTTGTACTTTGTACTTGAGTAATGTTAAAGCTTTTGTACTCGAGTAATGTTAAAGCTTTTGTACTTTGTACTTGAGTAATGTTAAAGCTTTTGTACTTTGTACTTGAGTAATGCTAAAGCTTTTGTACTTTGTACTTGAGTAATGTTAAAGCTTTTTTACATTGTACTCGAGTAATGTTAAAGCTTTTGTACTTGAGTAATGTTAAAGCTTTTGTACTTTGTACTCGAGTAATGTTAAAGCTTTTGTACTTGAATAATGTTAAAGCTTTTGTACTTTGTACTTGAGTAATGTTAAAGCTTTTGTACTTGAGTAATGTTAAAGCTTTTGTACTTTGTACTCGAGTAATGTTAAAGCTTTTGTACTTTGTACTCGAGTAATGTTAAAGCTTTTGTACTTGAGTAATGTTAAAGCTTTTGTACTTTGTACTTGAGTAATGTTAAAGCTTTTGTACTTTGTACTTGAGTAATGTTAAAGCTTTTGTACTTGAGTAATGTTAAAGCTTTTGTACTTTGTACTTGAGTAATGTTAAAGCTTTTGTACTTGAGTAATGTTAAAGCTTTTGTACTTGAATAATGTTAAAGCTTTTGTACTTGAGTAATGTTAAAGCTTTTGTACTTGAGTAATGCTAAAGCTTTTGTACTTTGTACTTGAATAATGTTAAAGCTTTTGTACTTGAGTAATGCTAAAGCTTTTGTACTTTGTACTTGAATAATGTTAAAGCTTTTGTACTTGAGTAATGTTAAAGCTTTTGTACTTTGTACTTGAGTAATGTTAAAGCTTTTGTACTTTGTACTTGAGTAATGTTAATGCTTTTGTACTTTGTACTTGAATAATGTTAAAGCTTTTGTACTTGAGTAATGTTAAAGCTTTTGTACTTGAGTAATGTTAAAGCTTTTGTACTTTGTACTTGAATAATGTTAAAGCTTTTGTACTTGAGTAATGTTAAAGCTTTTGTACTTGAGTAATTTTAAAGCTTTTGTACTTGAGTAATGCTAAAGCTTTTGTACTTTGTACTTGAGTAATGTTAAAGCTTTTGTACTTGAGTAATGTTAAAGCTTTTGTACTTTGTACTCGAGTAATGTTAAAGCTTTTGTACTTTGTACTCGAGTAATGTTAAAGCTTTTGTACTTGAGTAATGTTAAAGCTTTTGTACTTTGTACTTGAGTAATGTTAAAGCTTTTGTACTTGAGTAATGTTAAAGCTTTTGTACTTTGTACTCGAGTAATGTTAAAGCTTTTGTACTTTGTACTCGAGTAATGTTAAAGCTTTTGTACTTTGTACTTGAGTAATGTTAAAGCTTTTGTACTTTGTACTTGAGTAATGTTAAAGCTTTTGTACTTTGTACTCGAGTAATGTTAAAGCTTTTGTACTTTGTACTCGAGTAATGTTAAAGCTTTTGTACTTTGTACTTGAGTAATGTTAAAGCTTTTGTACTTTGTACTTGAGTAATGTTAAAGCTTTTGTACATTGTACTCAGTAATGGTAAAGCTTTTGTACTTTGTACTCGAGTAATGTTAAAGCTTTTGTACTTGAGTAATGTTAAAGCTTTTGTACTTTGTACTCGAGTAATGTTAAAGCTTTTGTACTTTGTACTCGAGTAATGTTAAAGCTTTTGTACTTGAGTAATGTTAAAGCTTTTGTATTTTGTACTTGAGTAATGTTAAAGCTTTTGTACTTTGTACTTGAGTAATGTTAAAGCTTTTGTACTTGAGTAATGTTAAAGCTTTTGTACTTGAATAATGTTAAAGCTTTTGTACTTGAGTAATGTTAAAGCTTTTGTACTTTGTACTCGAGTAATGTTAAAGCTTTTGTACTTTGTACTCGAGTAATGTTAAAGCTTTTGTACTTGAGTAATGTTAAAGCTTTTGTACTTTGTACTTGAGTAATGTTAAAGCTTTTGTACTTTGTACTTGAGTAATGTTAAAGCTTTTGTACTTGAGTAATGTTAAAGCTTTTGTACTTTGTACTTGAGTAATGTTAAAGCTTTTGTACTTGAGTAATGTTAAAGCTTTTGTACTTGAATAATGTTAAAGCTTTTGTACTTGAGTAATGTTAAAGCTTTTGTACTTGAGTAATGCTAAAGCTTTTGTACTTTGTACTTGAATAATGTTAAAGCTTTTGTACTTGAGTAATGCTAAAGCTTTTGTACTTTGTACTTGAATAATGTTAAAGCTTTTGTACTTGAGTAATGTTAAAGCTTTTGTACTTTGTACTTGAGTAATGTTAAAGCTTTTGTACTTTGTACTTGAGTAATGTTAATGCTTTTGTACTTTGTACTTGAATAATGTTAAAGCTTTTATACTTGAGTAATGTTAAAGCTTTTGTACTTGAGTAATGTTAAAGCTTTTGTACTTTGTACTTGAATAATGTTAAAGCTTTTGTACTTGAGTAATGTTAAAGCTTTTGTACTTGAGTAATGTTAAAGCTTTTGTACTTGAGTAATGCTAAAGCTTTTGTACTTTGTACTTGAGTAATGTTAAAGCTTTTGTACTTGAGTAATGTTAAAGCTTTTGTACTTTGTACTCGAGTAATGTTAAAGCTTTTGTACTTTGTACTCGAGTAATGTTAAAGCTTTTGTACTTGAGTAATGTTAAAGCTTTTGTACTTTGTACTTTAGTAATGTTAAAGCTTTTGTACTTGAGTAATGTTAAAGCTTTTGTACTTTGTACTC
This sequence comes from Unio pictorum, assembly GCA_030141615.1. Classification (NCBI taxonomy): domain Eukaryota; kingdom Metazoa; phylum Mollusca; class Bivalvia; order Unionida; family Unionidae; genus Unio; species Unio pictorum. The sequence goes on along the minus strand of JARLTB010000187.1, from coordinate 6,053,287 downwards.
GAGTAATGTTAAAGCTTTTGTACTTTGTACTCGAGTAATGTTAAAGCTTTTGTACTTTGTACTTGAGTAATGTTAAAGCTTTTGTACTTTGTACTTGATTAATGTTAAAGCTTTTGTACTTTGTACTCGAGTAATGTTAAAGCTTTTGTACTTTGTACTCGAGTAATGTTAAAGCTTTTGTACTTTGTACTTGAGTAATGTTAAAGCTTTTGTACTTTGTACTCGAGTAATGTTAAAGCTTTTGTACTTTGTACTTGAGTAATGTTAAAGCTTTTGTACTTTGTACTTGAGTAATGCTAAAGCTTTTGTACTTTGTACTTGAGTAATGTTAAAGCTTTTGTACTTTGTACTCGAGTAATGTTAAAGCTTTTGTACTTGAGTAATGTTAAAGCTTTTGTACTTTGTACTTGAGTAATGTTAAAGCTTTTGTACTTGAGTAATGTTAAAGCTTTTGTACTTTGTACTTGAGTAATGTTAAAGCTTTTGTACTCGAGTAATGTTAAAGCTTTTGTACTTTGTACTTGAGTAATGCTAAAGCTTTTGTACTTTGTACTTGAGTAATGTTAAAGCTTTTGTACTTTGTACTTGAGTAATGTTAAAGCTTTTGTACTTGAGTAATGTTAAAGCTTTTGTACTTTGTACTTGAGTAATGTTAAAGCTTTTGTACTCGAGTAATGTTAAAGCTTTTGTACTTTGTACTTGAGTAATGTTAAAGCTTTTGTACTTTGTACTTGAGTAATGCTAAAGCTTTTGTACTTTGTACTTGAGTAATGTTAAAGCTTTTGTACATTGTACTCGAGTAATGTTAAAGCTTTTGTACTTGAGTAATGTTAAAGCTTTTGTACTTTGTACTTGAGTAATGTTAAAGCTTTTGTACTTGAGTAATGTTAAAGTTTTTGTACTTTGTACTTGAGTAATGTTAAAGCTTTTGTACTTGAGTAATGTTAAAGCTTTTGTACTTTGTACTCGAGTAATGTTAAAGCTTTTGTACTTGAGTAATGTTAAAGCTTTTGTACTTTGTACTCGAGTAATGTTAAAGCTTTTGTACTTTGTACTCGAGTAATGTTAAAGCTTTTGTACTTTGTACTTGAGTAATGTTAAAGCTTTTGTACTTTGTACTTGAGTAATGTTAAAGCTTTTGTACTTTGTACTCGAGTAATGTTAAAGCTTTTGTACTTTGTACTCGAGTAATGTTAAAGCTTTTGTACTTTGTACTTGTGTAATGTTAAAGCTTTTGTACTTTGTACTCGAGTAATGTTAAAGCTTTTGTACTTTGTACTTGAGTAATGTTAAAGCTTTTGTACTTTGTACTTGAGTAATGCTAAAGCTTTTGTACTTTGTACTTGAGTAATGTTAAAGCTTTTGTACTTTGTACTCGAGTAATGTTAAAGCTTTTGTACTTGAGTAATGTTAAAGCTTTTGTACTTTGTACTTGAGTAATGTTAAAGCTTTTGTACTTTGTACTTGAGTAATGTTAAAGCTTTTGTACTTGAGTAATGTTAAAGCTTTTGTACTTTGTACTTGAGTAATGTTAAAGCTTTTGTACTCGAGTAATGTTAAAGCAAGTGTACTTTGTACTTGAGTAATGCTAAAGCTTTTGTACTTTGTACTTGAGTAATGTTAAAGCTTTTGTACTTTGTACTTGAGTAATGTTAAAGCTTTTGTACTTGAGTAATGTTAAAGCTTTTGTACTTTGTACTTGAGTAATGTTAAAGCTTTTGTACTCGAGTAATGTTAAAGCTTTTGTACTTTGTACTTGAGTAATGTTAAAGCTTTTGTACTTTGTACTTGAGTAATGCTAAAGCTTTTGTACTTTGTATTTGAGTAATGTTAAAGCTTTTGTACTTTGTACTCGAGTAATGTTAAAGCTTTTGTACTTGAGTAATGTTAAAGCTTTTGTACTTTGTACTTGAGTAATGTTAAAGCTTTTGTACTTTGTACTTGAGTAATGTTAAAGCTTTTGTACTTGAGTAATGTTAAAGCTTTTGTACTTTTACTTGAGTAATGTTAAAGCTTTTGTACTTGAGTAATGTTAAAGCTTTTGTACTTGAGTAATGTTAAAGCTTTTGTACTTTGTACTTGAGTAATGTTAAAGCTTTTGTACTTGAGTAATGTTAAAGCTTTTGTACTTTGTACTTGAGTAATGTTAAAGCTTTTGTACTTTGTACTTGAGTAATGTTAAAGCTTTTGTACTTGAGTAATGTTAAAGCTTTTGTACTTTGTACTTGAGTAATGTTAAAGCTTTTGTACTCGAGTAATGTTAAAGCTTTTGTACTTTGTACTTGAGTAATGCTAAAGCTTTTGTACTTTGTACTTGAGTAATGTTAAAGCTTTTGTACTTTGTACTTGAGTAATGTTAAAGCTTTTGTACTTGAGTAATGTTAAAGCTTTTGTACTTTGTACTTGAGTAATGTTAAAGCTTTTGTACTCGAGTAATGTTAAAGCTTTTGTACTTTGTACTTGAGTAATGTTAAAGCTTTTGTACTTTGTACTTGAGTAATGCTAAAGCTTTTGTACTTTGTACTTGAGTAATGTTAAAGCTTTTTTACATTGTACTCGAGTAATGTTAAAGCTTTTGTACTTGAGTAATGTTAAAGCTTTTGTACTTTGTACTCGAGTAATGTTAAAGCTTTTGTACTTGAATAATGTTAAAGCTTTTGTACTTTGTACTTGAGTAATGTTAAAGCTTTTGTACTTGAGTAATGTTAAAGCTTTTGTACTTTGTACTCGAGTAATGTTAAAGCTTTTGTACTTTGTACTCGAGTAATGTTAAAGCTTTTGTACTTGAGTAATGTTAAAGCTTTTGTACTTTGTACTTGAGTAATGTTAAAGCTTTTGTACTTTGTACTTGAGTAATGTTAAAGCTTTTGTACTTGAGTAATGTTAAAGCTTTTGTACTTTGTACTTGAGTAATGTTAAAGCTTTTGTACTTGAGTAATGTTAAAGCTTTTGTACTTGAATAATGTTAAAGCTTTTGTACTTGAGTAATGTTAAAGCTTTTGTACTTGAGTAATGCTAAAGCTTTTGTACTTTGTACTTGAATAATGTTAAAGCTTTTGTACTTGAGTAATGCTAAAGCTTTTGTACTTTGTACTTGAATAATGTTAAAGCTTTTGTACTTGAGTAATGTTAAAGCTTTTGTACTTTGTACTTGAGTAATGTTAAAGCTTTTGTACTTTGTACTTGAGTAATGTTAATGCTTTTGTACTTTGTACTTGAATAATGTTAAAGCTTTTGTACTTGAGTAATGTTAAAGCTTTTGTACTTGAGTAATGTTAAAGCTTTTGTACTTTGTACTTGAATAATGTTAAAGCTTTTGTACTTGAGTAATGTTAAAGCTTTTGTACTTGAGTAATTTTAAAGCTTTTGTACTTGAGTAATGCTAAAGCTTTTGTACTTTGTACTTGAGTAATGTTAAAGCTTTTGTACTTGAGTAATGTTAAAGCTTTTGTACTTTGTACTCGAGTAATGTTAAAGCTTTTGTACTTTGTACTCGAGTAATGTTAAAGCTTTTGTACTTGAGTAATGTTAAAGCTTTTGTACTTTGTACTTGAGTAATGTTAAAGCTTTTGTACTTGAGTAATGTTAAAGCTTTTGTACTTTGTACTCGAGTAATGTTAAAGCTTTTGTACTTTGTACTCGAGTAATGTTAAAGCTTTTGTACTTTGTACTTGAGTAATGTTAAAGCTTTTGTACTTTGTACTTGAGTAATGTTAAAGCTTTTGTACTTTGTACTCGAGTAATGTTAAAGCTTTTGTACTTTGTACTCGAGTAATGTTAAAGCTTTTGTACTTTGTACTTGAGTAATGTTAAAGCTTTTGTACTTTGTACTTGAGTAATGTTAAAGCTTTTGTACATTGTACTCAGTAATGGTAAAGCTTTTGTACTTTGTACTCGAGTAATGTTAAAGCTTTTGTACTTGAGTAATGTTAAAGCTTTTGTACTTTGTACTCGAGTAATGTTAAAGCTTTTGTACTTTGTACTCGAGTAATGTTAAAGCTTTTGTACTTGAGTAATGTTAAAGCTTTTGTATTTTGTACTTGAGTAATGTTAAAGCTTTTGTACTTTGTACTTGAGTAATGTTAAAGCTTTTGTACTTGAGTAATGTTAAAGCTTTTGTACTTGAATAATGTTAAAGCTTTTGTACTTGAGTAATGTTAAAGCTTTTGTACTTTGTACTCGAGTAATGTTAAAGCTTTTGTACTTTGTACTCGAGTAATGTTAAAGCTTTTGTACTTGAGTAATGTTAAAGCTTTTGTACTTTGTACTTGAGTAATGTTAAAGCTTTTGTACTTTGTACTTGAGTAATGTTAAAGCTTTTGTACTTGAGTAATGTTAAAGCTTTTGTACTTTGTACTTGAGTAATGTTAAAGCTTTTGTACTTGAGTAATGTTAAAGCTTTTGTACTTGAATAATGTTAAAGCTTTTGTACTTGAGTAATGTTAAAGCTTTTGTACTTGAGTAATGCTAAAGCTTTTGTACTTTGTACTTGAATAATGTTAAAGCTTTTGTACTTGAGTAATGCTAAAGCTTTTGTACTTTGTACTTGAATAATGTTAAAGCTTTTGTACTTGAGTAATGTTAAAGCTTTTGTACTTTGTACTTGAGTAATGTTAAAGCTTTTGTACTTTGTACTTGAGTAATGTTAATGCTTTTGTACTTTGTACTTGAATAATGTTAAAGCTTTTATACTTGAGTAATGTTAAAGCTTTTGTACTTGAGTAATGTTAAAGCTTTTGTACTTTGTACTTGAATAATGTTAAAGCTTTTGTACTTGAGTAATGTTAAAGCTTTTGTACTTGAGTAATGTTAAAGCTTTTGTACTTGAGTAATGCTAAAGCTTTTGTACTTTGTACTTGAGTAATGTTAAAGCTTTTGTACTTGAGTAATGTTAAAGCTTTTGTACTTTGTACTCGAGTAATGTTAAAGCTTTTGTACTTTGTACTCGAGTAATGTTAAAGCTTTTGTACTTGAGTAATGTTAAAGCTTTTGTACTTTGTACTTTAGTAATGTTAAAGCTTTTGTACTTGAGTAATGTTAAAGCTTTTGTACTTTGTACTCGAGTAATGTTAAAGCTTTTGTACTTTGTACTCGAGTAATGTTAAAGCTTTTGTACTTTGTACTTGAGTAATGTTAAAGCTTTTGTACTTTGTACTTGATTAATGTTAAAGCTTTTGTACTTTGTACTCGAGTAATGTTAAAGCTTTTGTACTTTGTACTCGAGTAATGTTAAAGCTTTTGTACTTTGTACTTGAGTAATGTTAAAGCTTTTGTACTTTGTACTCGAGTAATGTTAAAGCTTTTGTACTTTGTACTTGAGTAATGTTAAAGCTTTTGTACTTTGTACTTGAGTAATGCTAAAGCTTTTGTACTTTGTACTTGAGTAATGTTAAAGCTTTTGTACTTTGTACTCGAGTAATGTTAAAGCTTTTGTACTTGAGTAATGTTAAAGCTTTTGTACTTTGTACTTGAGTAATGTTAAAGCTTTTGTACTTGAGTAATGTTAAAGCTTTTGTACTTTGTACTTGAGTAATGTTAAAGCTTTTGTACTCGAGTAATGTTAAAGCTTTTGTACTTTGTACTTGAGTAATGCTAAAGCTTTTGTACTTTGTACTTGAGTAATGTTAAAGCTTTTGTACTTTGTACTTGAGTAATGTTAAAGCTTTTGTACTTGAGTAATGTTAAAGCTTTTGTACTTTGTACTTGAGTAATGTTAAAGCTTTTGTACTCGAGTAATGTTAAAGCTTTTGTACTTTGTACTTGAGTAATGTTAAAGCTTTTGTACTTTGTACTTGAGTAATGCTAAAGCTTTTGTACTTTGTACTTGAGTAATGTTAAAGCTTTTGTACATTGTACTCGAGTAATGTTAAAGCTTTTGTACTTGAGTAATGTTAAAGCTTTTGTACTTTGTACTTGAGTAATGTTAAAGCTTTTGTACTTGAGTAATGTTAAAGTTTTTGTACTTTGTACTTGAGTAATGTTAAAGCTTTTGTACTTGAGTAATGTTAAAGCTTTTGTACTTTGTACTCGAGTAATGTTAAAGCTTTTGTACTTGAGTAATGTTAAAGCTTTTGTACTTTGTACTCGAGTAATGTTAAAGCTTTTGTACTTTGTACTCGAGTAATGTTAAAGCTTTTGTACTTTGTACTTGAGTAATGTTAAAGCTTTTGTACTTTGTACTTGAGTAATGTTAAAGCTTTTGTACTTTGTACTCGAGTAATGTTAAAGCTTTTGTACTTTGTACTCGAGTAATGTTAAAGCTTTTGTACTTTGTACTTGTGTAATGTTAAAGCTTTTGTACTTTGTACTCGAGTAATGTTAAAGCTTTTGTACTTTGTACTTGAGTAATGTTAAAGCTTTTGTACTTTGTACTTGAGTAATGCTAAAGCTTTTGTACTTTGTACTTGAGTAATGTTAAAGCTTTTGTACTTTGTACTCGAGTAATGTTAAAGCTTTTGTACTTGAGTAATGTTAAAGCTTTTGTACTTTGTACTTGAGTAATGTTAAAGCTTTTGTACTTTGTACTTGAGTAATGTTAAAGCTTTTGTACTTGAGTAATGTTAAAGCTTTTGTACTTTGTACTTGAGTAATGTTAAAGCTTTTGTACTCGAGTAATGTTAAAGCAAGTGTACTTTGTACTTGAGTAATGCTAAAGCTTTTGTACTTTGTACTTGAGTAATGTTAAAGCTTTTGTACTTTGTACTTGAGTAATGTTAAAGCTTTTGTACTTGAGTAATGTTAAAGCTTTTGTACTTTGTACTTGAGTAATGTTAAAGCTTTTGTACTCGAGTAATGTTAAAGCTTTTGTACTTTGTACTTGAGTAATGTTAAAGCTTTTGTACTTTGTACTTGAGTAATGCTAAAGCTTTTGTACTTTGTATTTGAGTAATGTTAAAGCTTTTGTACTTTGTACTCGAGTAATGTTAAAGCTTTTGTACTTGAGTAATGTTAAAGCTTTTGTACTTTGTACTTGAGTAATGTTAAAGCTTTTGTACTTTGTACTTGAGTAATGTTAAAGCTTTTGTACTTGAGTAATGTTAAAGCTTTTGTACTTTTACTTGAGTAATGTTAAAGCTTTTGTACTTGAGTAATGTTAAAGCTTTTGTACTTGAGTAATGTTAAAGCTTTTGTACTTTGTACTTGAGTAATGTTAAAGCTTTTGTACTTGAGTAATGTTAAAGCTTTTGTACTTGAGTAATGTTAAAGCTTTTGTACTTTGTACTTGAGTAATGTTAAAGCTTTTGTACTTGAGTAATGTTAAAGCTTTTGTACTTTGTACTCGAGTAATGTTAAAGCTTTTGTACTTTGCACTTGAGTAATGTTAAAGCTTTTGTACTTTGTACTCGAGTAATGTTAAAGCTTTTGTACTTGAGTAATGTTAAAGCTTTTGTACTTTGTACTCGAGTAATTTTAAAGCTTTTGTACTTTGTACTCGAGTAATGTTAATGCTTTTGTACTTTGTACTTGAGTAATGTTAAAGCTTTTGTACATTGTACTCGAGTAATGTTAAAGCTTTTGTACTTTGTACTTGAGTAATGTTAAAGCTTTTGTACTTTGTATGTGAGTAATGTTAAAGCTTTTGTACTTTGTATGTGAGTAATGTTAAAGCTTTTGTACTTGAGTAATGTTAAAGCTTTTGTACTTTGTACTCGAGTAATGTTAAAGCTTTTGTATTTTGTACTTGAGTAATGTTAAAGCTTTTGTACATTGTACTCAGTAATGTTAAAGCTTTTGTACTTTGTATGTGAGTAATGTTAAAGATTTTGTACTTGAGTAATACTAAAGCTTTTGTACTTTATGCTTCAGTGATGTAAGCTTGAAAATAACTTTGATGTTAAAGCTTTTGTACTTTGTACTTCAGTAATGTGAACAGTTGGCCCCCAAGTCATTTTATATAGTGTGTGGAAATGCATTTTACCAAAATTAGGTCACTGTAGCCTAAATTTCACAGGTCATGCTTTCTTTTATATTTTCAGTTGTTCATTTACATCAGTTTCTTATTTATAATTGGTGATGGAGTCATGCAGCATAGTTTCATGGATACAATCAATAAAATTACTCCATTAAATTGAAGTTTGTTAGTATGTAATGCAACTTCAGCTTTAAATAACATTTGTTGAATACATTGACTACATACATGATATGTCAGTGTCTTTAGTGAGTTTAACTTTTTTCAACCAAATATGGGTCACTGTGAGATATAAAGTTCAGTCTTGGAGCTCATGGGCATGGTTGGCTTGCAGCCCACAACCAGCTTCATGTTAACAACATTTATGATATTTATATATTGTATTATGATATTTATATATTGTATTATGATATTTATATATTGTATATACGTACTCTATATGTATCTAAAATATTAAAATCTTAAGCATGTGTCTATGCCTGAAACCTTCCATTTTTCAGTAGGCTAGTATTGTTTTATGGTGAACCAAGACTTTGATCACGACATGACAAAATAATGCTCAAAAACATGTAATTTTTCAGTTATGAACTCAAATTATATCCAAATTATTTCCAAACTTACTAAGATGTTCCAAAACAGTAGTTATTTTCAGTTGAGTGTTAACTTCTTGCAGAATAGGAATGAACTAAGGTCACAATTCTGATTATTACTGATTTCACATATGAAGAGTTTTACATTCATAGTGAAATCTTCTGCATTAAGAAAGTTGTCCGTTGTGGAAAAGGAAGTAGGAAATTATTCTTGAAAAGAGTGCGGGGAAAAATTGGTTCATCTTCGCTAAAAACTGAATTATTTAAACATTTTACATTGTGTAAGTTTCATCAGAAGCATTTCATTTGCCTCAAATCAAAGATCTCAAATCTGTAAGGAATTATTCAAACCTGCTTATCTTGAAAGGAATCTTATTTATTTAAATTTATTTAATAAATCTTTCAACCAAATTGTACGTACATGTATATATGTAACACAAGCAAATGAGGACTCCTAGAATATTCACAATCTAATATAATACACATTTCTTGTTGATAAAGGGCAATAACTCTAAAGAACATGGCTACATCTTCTCAACCAGTTTCTTGATGAGATGTCATGCTAAATGTTTGAAATAAAACAATGGCTACATCTTCTCAACCAGTTTCTTGATGAGTTGTCATGCTAAATGTTTGAAATAAAACAATGGGTGCTAGATTTTTCTCCATATTGCACATTTTGATATAAGAACAGATAGGTGCTGTTTTTCTTTTTTTTTTTTACCATTTTGGGATACAACTTAACTTAATGTGCTGTAATCAGAGAATTGGTACCTCAAATGATAATATTTGTATTTTTGCAGGTTGCCTTATAATATACTTGGAAACATTGCATCACTCCATGTTAGTGTTAGAAATATAGTCTATGTGTACCTAAATGTTTTGTCATTAATTTGCTGGATGTGTAAATCTATGACACATCTTGTACAGCTATTACACATCTTGTACAGCTATTACACATTTTATAAAACTATTCCACAGCATGTATTAACTATTCTACATCTTGTATAGCTATTACACATCCTGTACAGCTATTACACATCTTGTATAGCTATTATACATCCTGTACAGCTATTACACATCTTGTACAGCTATTACACATCTTGTACAGCTATTACACATCTTGTACAGCTATTACATATATTGTACAGCTATTACACATCCTGTACAGCTATTACCGTATTTTCCCGCATATATCCCGCAGACGCAGATAATCTGCACCCTCATATACCCTGGGGGTTTTGTGTAAACAATCGTTGGCATAACCCGCACCTTTGTATAACCTGCAACCATAGATTGATGAACTTTTTTGAGTATGTTCACATTGTCTACCATTACTGTTTTTAGAAGGACCAAATTCGTCAATGCTCACACGTGGATGACGAACGATACTACAACTACTGCATTTTCACTCACCTGCCCAACATGCAAATTTGTATTTACGCTATCAAGTCAGTCAGCCCCGGTCCATATTCATCCCTCTGCATCAGTTCAAGTTAGTCACCCTACCTTCACTATATTCCGGCTGGCAGCCGGCAGATTTGAAGTTTGAAGCCAGGTACTTGTGAACCGGATATGCAATGGTGTGAGGTCCTGAGGCTGAATGCCACAATTGTCAATTTTGAATGTAGCTCGCATGACGTCAGTTAACTATTAAGGCTCAGTACACAGTACTTGTGTGCGTAGGCTGTCTATAGGAGCTGTGCCTCAACTACAGGCTACATAAACACGGACATTTCTAAATAATCTTGTATTCATGTGAAGTGTAGATTCGAGTATAAATAATTTCTTTCTGTTAATTAAAAAAATGCCGAAACGAAATTGTTACACAGCTGACTTCAAGCTAACTGCCATCGTGTATGTTGAAGTTCATTACAATAGAGTCACAGGCAGAAAATTTGATATTGATGAGACTGTAATCCGAGGTTGGAGAAAAGAAAAAGGAACGTTAGAGAAGATGAATCCACGAAAACGTGTTCGTTGCGGACCTAAAGCAAAATGGTCTCACCGTGAAGCTGATCTGAAGCAGTGGATCGTGGCCCAGCGGGACAACAACCGACCAGTCTCCACAGTTGCCATCAAACTGAAGGCCAAACTCATCGCGGCAGAGAAGCACATTGATGATTTCAAAGGATGAGTGCATTGGGTATATAAATTTATGAAGAGGAACCAATTGTCAGTCAGAACACGAACGACCGTCAGCCAATGTCTACCCGTGCATTGGGAGAAGAAGAAGTATAATATATAAGTTATGTAGTTATGTTTCTCAAACAATATATTTAAATATTATTATGTGTAAAAAATTTGTGATATAGCCCCCACCCTTATATAACACCCCCCCCCCCCTGCGCGGTTTGTAAAATCTGGTATAACTCGTGGGATATATGCAGGGAAAATAGGTATACATTTTGTATAGCTATTACACATCTTGTACAGCTATTACACATCCTGTATAGCTATTACACATCTTGTATAGCTATTACATATATTGCACAGCTATTACACATCCTGTACAGCTATTACACATCCTGTATAGCTATTGCACATCCTGTATAGCTATTACACATCTTGTATAGCTGTTACACATCTTATATAGCTTTATAAGTGTGCCTGGAAATACATATCTTGTACAACAGCGTGCCAGGAAATACAGATTTTGTGTTTCAATGTACCTGTAGATACACATCTTGTATGTAAATGTGACTTCTGGTATCACTGGGAATTCACATCTTGTATAGCTACATACCTACCAACTTCATAGAGATTGGAAATAAACATCTTAAAAATCTCATGGATATTTTGCAGATTTTTAAAGTCTCACAATGTTCATGAAAATGTTATGCCTGTGAAAAACATTTACACTGAGTCACCATATATGTTATGCGTGATAGTAATTTTAAAATACACCGTTAGATATTTGCCGATTAAATTAATGTGATTTCTTATTGACCAATGTTTTTGCCGAATTATTTAACGTGATTTATTTGTGACCAATGTTTTTGCCAATTTACTTAACGTGATTTATCAGTGACCAGTATTTTTGCCGATTTACTTAACGTGATTTATTACTTAACGTGATTTATTAGTGACCAATGTTTTTGCCGATTTCCTTAACGTGATTTATTAGTGACCAGTGTTTTTGCTGATTTACTTAACTTGATTTATTAGTGACCAGTATTTTTGCCGATTTACTTAATGTGATTTATTAGTGACCAATGTTTTTGCCAATTTACTTAACGTGATTTATTAGTGACCAGTGTTTTTGCTGATTTACTTAACTTGATTTATTAGTGACCAATGTTTTTGCCGATTTCCTTAACGTGATTTATTAGTGACCAGTGTTTTTGCTGATTTACTTAACTTGATTTATTAGTGACCAGTATTTTTGCCGATTTACTTAATGTGATTTATTAGTGACCAATGTTTTTGCCAATTTACTTAACATGATTTATTAGTTACCAATGTTTTTGCTGATTTACTTAACATGATTTATTAGTGACCAATGTTTTTGCTGATTTACTTAACTTGATTTATTAGTGACCAATGTTTTTGCCGATTTACTTAACATGATTTATTAGTGACCAATGTTTTTGCCGATTTACTTAACGTGATTTATTAGTGACCAATGTTTTTGCCATTAATTTTCACTTAAAGCTTGGTGCTGTTTTTTGACACTTTGATGTAAAAATTAGTTTTCATTTTATTTTCTGTGGTAACTTCAGGAAAATATTTGGGAAACTATTATAATGGATGGTATGCTGATAAATATTCATAGTTCTTCAAGTTTAACATGAAATAATATGCTTTTTCAAGACTTAATGTGATCATTACTTTTGGTGATAATTGCAGTAATAGCCATCTTGTACAAGCTAAGAGAATATTCTGTTGTAAATTTCTTTAAATGCCTGTCTGTTTGTTTGTCTGTCTGCAGGGGTTTGTCTTGGTATATGATGTGACGAAATGGGAATCCTTCCAGAAACTTGACAAGTTGAAGAAGGACATAGACAAGAACAGAGATAAAAAGGAGGTATATGCAAGCATTGAGTTGCCGAATTCTTATTTGGACTTGGCCGTCACAAGGGGGAATATATGAAGAACTGGTTGCAGGGACTTTTTTTTAAAATTGTCCCTTGTCCAAATAAAAAAGTATTTCAAAATCATGCAGAATTTCAATTTTAAACTAGTTACTGCTGGAAAATTGTTTTTTTTTCTTCCCCTCAATATGATGGCTGCAGATCTAACTTCAAGTCACACTTAGAACATAGGGTAAGATAGATCCGATGGTGTCATGGATGTCTAGAGTTCAAACCATAGCCTAGCTGAACATCATTTTTCATTGTGAGATTGAAAAACAGAGTGTCGTTAATGGGTTTTTATCTGTTATGATACTGGTAGTATTTATAGTGTTGAGAAATAAATGTCACAATAATGTTTATGAAAGCCGAGGTAAATCGATTAGGATTAGTTAATATGCAGATTTTTCATGAACTGTTATTGTCTGTCATTTTGTCTTATAGAAATACATACAAAATTTCCCATACTGACTAAATCACATATTATATCCAGTAATTATTACTCACAAAATCTTTATGCACACATTTGATATTAGGAAAATGTCTGAAAAACATGAGCACATTAAAGTTAAAAACAAAATAGAGTTGTATGCCTTTCTTAGCAATTATTGCGATGAATGACAGTAACTGTTTTTCCATGAAAATATCTAACATGATGATGTATGGATTATGGAGCACTGCATTGTTCTATGCTAAATAGACATTAACATAATGTATGGATTATGGAGCACTGCATTGTTTAATGCTAAATAGACATTAACATAATGTATGGATTATGGAGCACTGCATTGTTCTATGCTTAATAGACATTAACATAATGTATGGATTATGGAGCACTGCATTGTTCTATGCTAAATAGACATTAACATAATGTATGGATTATGGAGCACTGCATTGTTCTATGCTAAATAGACATTAACATAATGTATGGATTATGGAGCACTGCATTGTTCTATGCTAAATAGACATTAACATAATGTATGGATTATGGAGCACTGCATTGTTCTATGCTAAATAGACATATTAACATAATGTATGGATTAAAGCAATTGCCATGTCTGATTCAAACATTAGTCATTGAGTAAATGAAAAAAATTGTTCACTGAGTAAATGAAAAAAATTGTTCACTGCATTTTTAATTTTGTTGGTCACAGCTGTGTTTAACTATTCCATGGAGCAAACAGAACACAAATGCTCAATATATTTCTTATATATAATTCACTGCTGAATAAACCATATAAAACCAATCGGTCCCACTTATATTATTTGGAAGACCTTAAAAAGCAGTTTTTCATCTTATTTATTTTGCTTTTTCTTCTAATATTGAATTGTTAGGTGTTTTGTTTAACATGGTCTTTATCAACTTTTAAATAAAACTTATTGCAGTCGAATAAAAGAGTAGAATTAGCTTTTTATGTGCCTGCAAAAGGATGTATGTATCTTATTTGTTTCAGATCTGTTTATTTATATCAAGTATTGGCACTGTTATCAAATCAATCCTAAATACTGCAGTAGACTATCAGTATATCGCCCCGAAATACATAAATACATAATCTTTTATATACATATCTACATCAAATCAATCCTAAATACTTCAGTAGACTATTAGTTTATCGCCCAGTAATACATAAATACATAATCTTTTATATACATATCTACATCAAATCAATCCTAAATACTTTAGTAGACTATCAGTTTATCGCCCAGTAATACATAAATACATAATCTTTTATATACATATCTACATCAAATCAATCCTAAATACTTCAGTAGACTATTAGTTTATCGCCCAGTAATACATAAATACATAATCTTTTATATACATATCTATATCATTATGCAGTACATGTATCTTGTATTTTTTCTTTTTCAAAACGACAAATGTATAAAAGTAAGTATCTCAAATTTCTAACTAAACCACGAAATTATGAACCCACAAATATCCAATTTCTAACCAAACCATGAAATTATGAACCCAATAAATATTCATTTTCTAACCAAACCATGAAATTATGAACCCCCAAAATAACCATTTTCTAACCAAACCATGAAATTATGAACCCCCAAATAATCATTTTCTAACCATTTTCTAACCAAACCATGAAATTATGAACCCACAAAATATCCATTTTCTAACCAAACCATGAAAATGAAGTGATTCACAGCATATAGCATGTTAAGGTCATGTACAGTGTCTTTTGACCGAACTCTTTAACTCTTTAAATACTGCTGTATGGCGTTTTTCTACAGATTCACATCATAGCAATAGGGAATAAGAATGAGCTGCAGGAAGGGAGACAAGTGGATATCAACACAGCACAGGCCTGGGCCACCCGGGAAAAAGGTAATTGATGTCATTATTATTCTAATTCATTCAAAATTGTTGTGTGTGTTGTGTTTTTTTTGTTCTTTAGAAAATGAATCAGTTTATGTATTTTACTCTTTTTCCCATCAATAAAAATAATAATTGTCCAAATGAATTATAAAAACAGTAACAATATGTGTGATGTCTGTTTCTCCACTCCAATCACCATTATTTTTTTTAATATATGTATTTACGTCAATGGATATGACACTGTAGTAAGATTCACTTATGAAACAGAACGCACTGTTGCATTGCGGTCTTTGGCAAACAGATGATTCTGAAAAGGTTATGATGCTATTTTCAAAATTATTGGATAAATCTATGTATAATGTTAGCTTAGAACATTTGTATTGCACACAATATAAAAAGGTGAAATATCATTGTGTGAAAATTCCACATTCACCTCTACATGAGAAGAACACACTTTTCAGCTTTTTTTATTAATGGCATTTGGGGGAAACAGATGGCTTAATAAAGAAGCAGACAGATAAATTAATTACCTTGTTAGGTTAAGCAAAACTTACAGTAGACACCAGAAAAATATGATTTTACTACATCTTGCTTGCTTTGGAATGTGTGACAAACAAGATTTATAAGTTGGGCACCATTTTGTGCAATCAGACTTTAGACAAACTAGATATTCTAGGAATTCAGTGGTCAGTACAGCATTCCAGCGATAAGTATCCATAACAAGATTTTCCGAATGGTCAT
Source organism: Unio pictorum (assembly GCA_030141615.1). Classification (NCBI taxonomy): domain Eukaryota; kingdom Metazoa; phylum Mollusca; class Bivalvia; order Unionida; family Unionidae; genus Unio; species Unio pictorum. The sequence goes on along the minus strand of JARLTB010000187.1, from coordinate 6,037,639 downwards.
TTTATGAGGACACATTATTTTATTGATAACTCTGTCATTTGCTCCAGCTGTTAAAAAGGATTATCAGTAACAAGATTTTAGAGTTGGACACTGCGGTGTCATATTTGATGTCTGAGCGTGGTGGTCATATTTGATGTCTGAGCGTGGTGGTCATATTTGATGTCTGAGTGTGGTGGTCATATTTGATGTCTGAGTGTGGTGGTCATATTTGATGTCTGAGTGTGGTGGTCATATTTGATGTCTGAGTGTGGTGGTCATATTTGATGTCTGAGCGTGGTGGTCATATTTGATGTCTGAGTGTGGTGGTCATATTTGATGTCTGAGTGTGGTGGTCATATTTGATGTCTGGGCGTGGTGGTCATATTTGATGTCTGAGTGTGGTGGTCATATTTGATGTCTGAGTGTGGTGGTCATATTTGATGTCTGGGCGTGGTGGTCATATTTGATGTCTGGGCGTGGTGGTCATATTTGATGTCTGAGTGTGGTGGTCATATTTGATGTCTGAGCGTGGTGGTCATATTTAATGTCTGAGTGTGGTGGTCATATTTGATGTCTGGGCGTGGTGGTCATATTTGATGTCTGAGCGTGGTGGTCATATTTGATGTCTGAGTGTGGTGGTCATATTTGATGTCTGAGTGTGGTGGTCATATTTGATGTCTGGGCGTGGTGGTCATATTTGATGTCTGAGCGTGGTGGTCATATTTGATGTTTGAGTGTGGTGGTCGTATTTGATGTCTGAGAGGCATAAGTAGAGTGTACAAGTAGAATAAATTAAAAACAGTTGCTAGTGACGGCAAAATGATAAACTCTTTTAATTATTATGTTTTACAAGTAACTACACCGAGTCATAAGGCATTCTTTTGGAAAGGTTTAAAAGTTATTCATTGATGATATCTTTTGTTCTATGTCTTATATTTCTGTTTTCATTTTTAATTTATTATCCTTCAAATGTTATGTGTTTAATCTAATGGGACTTTGTATACAAACAATTTGATAGTTTATTATACCCAACCTGCAGTAGAGGCATGGCAAAATAGTAATCCATCGTTATCCATACTTCCGTCTGCCATAACTCCGCAGAATGTTGTGACTATAATTTTAACAGAATCGTGTGAATGTGATTTGTATTGCGGTGTGTGACATACTCTTGTGAATGTGATTTTGTATTGCAGTGTGTGACATACTCTTGTGAATGTGATTTGTATTGCAGTGTGTGCCATACTCTTTTGAATGTGATTTGTATTGCAGTGCAGGGCACAATCTTTAGAATGCAGCTTGTATTGCAGCGTATGACATAATCTTGTAACTTGTATTGTAGTGTGTGACAGAATCGTGTGAATGTAACTTGTATTGCAGAGTAATACAGAATCTTGTGAATGGAACTTGTATTGCAGTGTGACATACTCTTGTGAATGTGACTTGTATTACAGTGTGTGACATACTCTTGTGAATGCGACTTGTATTGCAGTATAAGACAGAATCTTGTGAATGGAACTTGTATTGCAGTGTGTGACATGCTCTTGTGAATGTGACTTGTATTGCAGTGTCAGACGGAATGTTGTGAATGTGACTTGTATTGCAGCTTTCCGTTTATCATTGGCTAAAGTTGAGATGCAGGAGAGACTGGGAAGAATTTTTGTGAGCACCTATCTTACCAATCCTCTGGTTTTGAATCTAATACATACTACATTTTCTTTCAGTTCGTCTTTGGGAAGCTACTGTAACAAACACAAAATCTCTTGTGGAACCTTTTGTTTGGTTAACTTCCAGAATAACACAGCCTCAGAGTAAGTCTCAGTTATGTATTTGATTATGCAGGATTTTTGTGAGCAGGGAAAATTTGTTGCAGATTTGGAGATCATGAGATCAAGATAAGGTCATCACTGTTTCAGTTTCATTATTTTGCTACCATACAATGTTTACTATCTTATAAAAGTGTACATGTTAAGGTTCTTTCTGGGTTGGAAAGAATGCCATCACCTGTACTTAAAATTTAATGGCCAAACAGTGTTAACCCTTTCCCTATACATTCCTCTGTCTTGAATGAAGAGCAGCTTACAAGATTTTGGCCCAACAATTCACTGGTGCTCCATATTTGCTTTTCATAGTCTTGTAACAGTTACTTGATCTTACAAATGCATATTTTCACATTCCTGTCCATTCTTCCTCACACCAATTCTTGTGGTTTGCATATCAGTGAAATTCTTCAGTTTTGCATGTTCTCCTGGTTTGAAGACATATTCATGAGCCTTTAAGAAACAACTTACATTTTCTTAGTTGTCCAGAGGGCTTTGTAACACAATTCAACTGAACAATCTCAAAGCTAGAAGGCCGTCCACTTTAAATACATTTGATGGGAATAGGGACTGGCACACAGTAAAACATTGTCCTTTTGACTGCCTCAGTCCCCACAAGTAGCTGATTTTTATCTTTGCCTGCTTGAGGATAAAAGCTTGTCTTCGATTACTATTGGCATGTTCAATCATTATGGTAAGAAGGATCTTGGTCATAACAAAGACTTCTCAGAATTGTTGTCCAACTTAATTTCATAAGACCTAAATTGCTTGCATTGTTTTCCTAAGTGTAATCTTTTCTGGCTTCTGACTTAGCTGAATTCAAACAAATAGGAGCCTTTAGTCAGAACCCCCGATTGCTTTGGCTTGCAGAACCATGGAATTACATATGCTCAACTTTGTGGTTCTTATGATGTAACCCAGTTGGAATTGGTTGCCATTAGTTGCTACTCAGAAAGTTGCCATAGGACCTCTCAACTACATTGATACAACCCAAGGGTTTTTAAACAAGACCTGGTACATTTGCTTCACCTGAAGCAATCTGAGCTAGTTTGTAGTGCGTAAAGATACCTCTTTCTCAAAGTTTAAGAGGACATAACCCCTGGGAAAGGACATAACCCCTGAAACCCGCTTATCATGGTTTATATGGCATACTCTGACATCTGCTCGTGAAATAAGAGTATTCTCTTGCCTTGCCTTGACATCTCCATCAAAATATCAAGGCTGTCAACCTTCAAAAGTTTGGACCTGTTAGATTCAGTTACACACGCAACCACTAGACCAAATTGACATCAGCACACCTGTGGACGAGCACTGTGTGTAGCTTTCACCCAGAAATGTTATAATAAGGACATCTTATTATTTCTTCTCTCCAGACATGAAACACAAAGCCCCCGAATGTGCTGCTCATAATTATGAGAATGATTAACATTCATATGGGGAATCCAATATTTTTTCCTCAGTCTATAGCTCAGAAGCTCAACATTCCCTCCTATTACCTATTCTCCTAATGTTAATGGGATAGGAGAACATATTTGAAGGTGAAAACAAATCTTTAAACAATTTAGTTTCTTCTAGAACATTTACCTATCACATTACTTAAATAACATCAAATCCCATATCCATAATGAAGGATACACAATGCCTTAAACTAGTGCCACATGGGGAGGTAATGAGAAAGAGTTATTGCCCTTTGGGAGGGCTGGATTCAGACGGTAATGGAGCTTATATTCCTAACATTAATAGGATTGGTTAAAGTATTCTTGGAGTAACATAAGTTATTAAAAAATGTACTTTTTGACTATCATTCGGGCAAATAGGTTTTTTTTTGTTTAAAAATGTTTGTCATAGTTAATTGTTTGCATGGTACAGTAGTTATCAATTAAATATCTACTATACCTTAAAAAGAAGTTGATTATCAAACAACTTGTTTATATTAGGAATTAATTATATGTTTATATTATTTTATTATTATTTAATAGGTAAGTCTACTTTCCTACCAGGACGCAAGGCCAAGGGAACAGCTAGCAGCACAAGTGTTGACATCTGATGAGGACTTCCTAAAACTCCAGATGGAAAATAATATTAGGAAGAGGCCATTTATTTGAAACATTTGAACTTGCTGTGGGATAGAAAATTTTGAACTATTCAAGTTCAGATGTTGAAAATCCTGTCATGGACTCGGAATGATTGCAAAGAATTACCAAGAACTTTTAATAAAACTATACGAAGAAATTGAAGCATTTGTTGAGACCAACTGCAAACTGCACAGCCCCATATCTGGATCTCTGCAATTTGTTAGGAGTAATCGTTAGAGAAAAAAATCACCATGATCTGCTGGTGTGATGCTGTTAGTCGACTTCTAAGCAAGTGTATATGGCATCCGCTTCCCCAGTTTGCACAAATTTATTTTTTTGATGAACCAAGTTTTTTAATTTTGGTATGAAAAGATGTGACCGCCATAACATAATTTATCAGAACAGAATGTAGATTTGGACCAAAACAAAAAATTTAAAGAATTTAATAGTTGTATCCTTACACATTAAAAAAAAAAATAGAGTAACTAATATTTGTATGTGTTATCTGACTGTTTAAAAGACAATAGATTCATCTTCCTAACATTGTACACAGAATTATGGGCTAGGTCACATTCGTTGCTTGAAAATTATTTGCTTTGGACTAGTCCACTCTAGAAATAGGTAAGGTGGCATATCTTATTTTGTATCGCCTTTATGTAAATTATATAATTTTTCCATGTCATTAAAAGCATAGGCGTGTTCACAAAGTTCGCTATCAAAAAAATATTCAACTGAATGTTAAGTTACATTGTCAGTATTGGTCAAGCTAGTCGGTCAGTTTAAAGCACTACTTTGATACTAATCTTAAGAGAAAACAAGCCTTGTCCCGATTTGATGTATGACAGAAAATCATAGTACAACACAAGATAAAGCTATTTTTGTTGTGGAGTACCATTCCTGTCATGGTTACACAAATTTAATGAACCAACAAAACAATGCCAGGCCACAAAAAAAAACAAACAGCAGAATTCACAGTATTGTTAATTTCTCACAATTAATAGGGCTTTTATCTTACAAGTGTTATGTTTAGAAAAATTAAGATTTATTTGCCTTTTTTTATTGTTGTAACCTTGTTTTGTAGATGTTTCATTATGATAGTATTTTACAATAACCTATGTAATAATGACATGTATGTAATAATTACATGTAATAATAACATATTTCTTGAAACCCACGTTTTCATAATATTCATTTTTTTAAATATAAAAAAAAACAATCTTGTTTGTTTTTCCAACCCTCTTAGAGTACCCCCATCCCCCCGGAATAAAAAAATTGGTTTTGACCAAGTTTGCATGCTCAGGTAAGCAACCAACTTTGGATTAAAATGATGACCTGGATGAAAAAGAGGGTTTATAAATAAAGTTGCGTTGTTATACTGGATGAATATGTATGAAACAATGGAACTACCAATAAAACCACACAAATTTGCTTTTAATAAAGAGTCCTTAAACGAGTACAGAAGTGTTCAGCCAGGCAATATTCAGTGTAGCTGTGTAGTGAATGATTGTGACCATGTTAACTTCTTCCTTTGAAAGACAGCACAAGAAAAGCGTAATGGACCCACACGATTCTACCGTTAGACTTCCTAAAACATCCTTATATTATGGACTTGTGGAAGAAAATGTTAGAAAATCTTATCACTGTGGTCATTTAATGAAATGCAAGTTAAAGTTAGTACATTCAAATTTATTTTGTAAATAGTTCAGAACGTACTTTAAAAGTATTAAAAAGTATATCGGAAAACAGTATTTCAGTTCAACAGAAAATTTTGAGATGAAGACTGGATCTGATGTGTCTTCAGAGACCTGATGATTTTACTTTATTCACAATAAAAAGGAATTTCGTCTTGCCTGGTGAATCATCTAAAATATTTTAACCAGGTAGGCAGCTATGCCCAACATCTAATTATTATAAATATTAGTGAGAAATTTTTATTACAAATGAAAGCCCTTACCAAGTTTAATGCCTGTTCCAATGAGAGACTGACAAATGGTCCTTCTATGCAAACTAAACATTATCACTAAAATCGGAAAAGTCGGTCACTGCCTCTCTTATCGGCTTTGAGTAGTTATAATCAGAACAATGCACCTGTCTGATCAAGATTTATAACTATACAGGCAAGTTTTCGCTGAGTTCCAATGACTGCCATTGTCTATCATTAACATGTCATGATGCCATTGGAATAGTCTATTATAAACATTTATGAACAGATGCCATTGGAATAGTCTATCATTAACATGTCATGGACAGATGCCATTGGAATAGTCTGTAATTAAAATCTTATGGACAGATGCCATTTGAATAGTCAATCTCATTAACATTTATGAACAGATGCCATTGGAATAGTCTATCATTAACATGTCATATAGATAGATACCATTGGAATAGTCTATCATTAACATGTCATATAGATAGATACCATTGGAATAGTCTATCATTAACATTTATGAACAGATGCCATTGGAATAGTCTATCATTCACATGTCATGAACAGATGCCATTGGAATAGTCTATCATTAACATGTCATATAGACAGATGCCATTGGAATAGTCTGCAATTAAAATCTTATGGACAGATGCCATTTGAATAGTCTATCTCATTAACATTTATGAACAGATGCCATTTGAATAGTCTATCATTAACATGTCATAGACAGATGCCATTCAAATAGTCTCATTAACATGTCATGAACAGATGCCATTTGAATAGTCTATCATTAACATGTCATAGATGCCATTTGAATAGTCTATCATTAACATGTCATGAACAGATGCCATTCGAATAGTCTATCATTAACATGTCATGAACAGATGCCATTGGAATAGTCTATAATTAACATGTCATGGACAGATGCTAAATTTTACTTTATGCATACCATGCAAATAATTTACAAAATGATCTTTCACAGATAAGCAAAATAATTAAAAATTCACACACAGTGAGATACTAGTGAACATATTATCCGAGTGGCAACAACTCGTACATGGTTAGAACCGGTCCTTGAACAGCACAGGTAACAGTGTGACAGGTAGGGATCACACTGAAAAAGCTCAATATAACCAGCTGAGGTGAATGATAACCTACTTGCAAAAAGTATTCAGGATGTAAACACTGATCAAGGTTTTAGCTGTAATTGCAACAAAGACGCATAAATGCAGCTTGCTACCAAAACATTAAAAGCCACAAACAGCACCACCAACAACAACGATTAAAACATTGCGGGAAAAGTGATAACATTATCTACATCTCTTGCAAGCTTCACATTATTTTAGAAATGTTACATGGTAATGCACTTAACAGGAAACAAATTATTTGTAACTTCAGACTTTCATTCTTTATATAAAACTTGTCATTTCCTTGTAAATTTGAGTACATAATTGTTTCATATAGAGAGATATTATTATATCTATGAATGCTTTACATAATTTAACATTGTACTGAAAATGTTATATCAACTTGTGAATGCATTACATAGAGGTCATTTAACATGGTTTGAAAATATTACATAGACTTAGGAATGCTTTACAAAACAGGTCATTTAACTTGAATCAGCATATTCATTTCCGATATAAATCTATATTCACAGTGCAATAATAAGCATGAAATGTTAAAGTATCAATTAAAAATGTATCAACTTGAAGAGAATAAGATCAATTCCAGTATTCCTGCCTGAGGATCAAAACATTATGTATGACGAGAGAACTTTTTCTAGTTTTTTTTACGTGTCAGAATTGTATTCTGTTAATTTTTAAAAAGATGACTTTGACTTGATTTTTGTTTTGAAAGAGCCTGGTGTGTATCCTTTCAATTTGAAGAAGGAAACACATTTCTATAAAACTCTGGAAATGAACAATAATTTAATATTTGTACATAACCACATTATTCCACTGGCTATAAAAGCCATTACAAAATTCTGAGGGGCCCAGAGTGTTCTAGAGCGCTATCCGTTACTGATCACTGCCATCTCACCTCTGTCTGCGTTGGTTTTAGTATTGGATTCGGCCAATGTGGGTATGCGAGAAAGCTTGCCAGTAGCTTCTTGTTGGTCGGTGGTTGTTTCTGCCCCCCCCCCCCACATGAATTCTTCCTCCACCATTAATACTGGCCACCATGTATAGCCTATCTTGTGCTGGAAAATGGTGTCAAAACCTACAACAACAACAAAATTCTAAATGAATGATACGTTTAAGCTGACAAATCAGGAGAAACTGCTAGATAAGAGGTAAATACCTTATATAATGATTGATGAATAACAGTCTAAAACTTGCTTCTTGGCCATACATATACAGTTACTTTACAACAATTGAAAACCTTTTTCATTATAGTTAACCCAATTTCACTGAAGTTATTAAATTGACCACTGCCTATTGTTCTCTGATCTTCAAAAGCCATTACTCATGCTACATAACATTTGCAGGTCATCTAAATCTTCTTAAATAATATAAAGCAGCATTAGTGATTGTCCAGTTTTTGGTTTCAAGTCACAAAATTGGCACCTGTCTAAAAATCGTGTTTCTGTTTTTACAAGTTATAAAATAACACTGTTAACCAGAAAGGTCAAGGTCAAGACACTCTTTTACAACTAGATGCATGTTATGACACACTAAAGATTTTTGTTTCTTCTTTTGGAAGAAACAAAGCATCTTAGTGATAATTTTCAGAGTTTACCACTGAGAATATGTTACATGTTTTTATTCATTAAGGTCTATATCCGTTGACATTAAGCTGTAATTATTCACAGTCGATTAAGATCTATATCCACTGACAAAAATGTCTTTTATTCACACCCCATTAAGGTCTATATCCATTGGCATTAACACATCGAGCATAGCGAATTTCCAGGTCCAGAGTCGGGCTATCCTGTTGAATTCGTCACGATTTGTTTTATACAGTTTTCCTATGACTGGTTCCATACACACATGACAGAAAGGGTCAGTGAGAAGTGATTGGATACTGATTAGAACCTTGGATATTGTCAATGCTAAACTCCAGTTATAATGAATAGAGTCCAATCCCACATCACCATGACGACTTATGTTGGGGTGAAATATCTTTGTTATGAATCTCACCTTTGGTGGCCTCATTGGGTAACTGTAATGCAAGAAAGATAAATAGATGAGTTATAATTTCTTAAAATATGAAAATTCAAAATGTTCCCCTTGCACCATAATATTTGTTAAGCATAAAATTGATTTTTTTAAAATTTATTTTATAATTCTGTACAGTTGTTACTATGTTAATAGTTTAAAATCATTATGAAAAGTTTACATTTATACTTTTTTCCAGACAACAATGTTGGTTCTACTGCTCTCATTTCAGGAAGAGAATTAAAGAAAAATCAAATGCTCTAGTATAGCTTACATTTGTAGCAGTCCAAGTGAGACCTACATCAATATTTCCTTTTACAAGGCAAAGTTAACTTGAACTAAACAAGAGCTAAGTGTAATCTTGGACGCTGGAAGATATTATCAGTCTCTAGTTTACAACACTTTTGTTGACCTCTGCCTTACCTGTCAGGGATTTGAAGGTATAGCAGGAAAAGTCCACCCTCATATGGACTCCCCTGGGGACCTGTAATGGAGGCCTGCCAGTGGCAGCAATGTCGATCCAGAGGCTCTGCTCGGATTCCTTCCGGAGGATCTGACTTAAGGGTCTTTAACTCGCTCCGTAGTCTTCGATGACGCCATGAGTTTTCCTCTATTGGTGGTGTGCTCTGCAATGATGATAATTCTTGATTTATATTACTAATGGAAACACTAGAAAATGACCAATAGCAGTATGGCAGGATTTCTCCCAGTGGTACATTATTTGCTATGATGCATCCACTTCCGTGACATTGTCTAAGAAGCTGAGCTAATACAAAAGTTATTGCATATCAAAGGAACAAAAATGTAGGTCACAGTGATTAACTTTTGATTAAAGAGTGTAATTCTTATGATGAAGTCATAAAATTCTGCAAACAACAGTACAGAGATAATGAAGGGCTACAGTTTTCGGGCTAAGTGACTCTTTTCACAGTAGAATAGTGCCAAATAGTAAAAACTATTAATGATGTAAAAAGTGTTTTAAAACACTTGCTTAAAATAGCCATTTGAATGAATAGTAAATGTGTGAGTAAATAATTACAGAAACAAAAGAAATACTTGTTACATTTGTGAAAATTACGAAATTTTTCTATGTTTGATTGAGCAAATTTGTTCTATAGCTGTTATTGTAAAAGAGAGTAATAAAAAAAAAAATAGGTTACTATAAAAAAGAAGTGACAGATATCAAGGTCTAAGCCTGGTTTTCCAACTTGTAAAGAATGAAAAATGAAAAAAACCTTTCTGTATGCAATTTAACAGTAATCAGTCCATCAGTAATAAATGGCATGTGATTTGGCTACAATACATTGAAATGATGATGGGAGTACTTTCATGATACATCTACACACCAAGTTACATCTGAGAAACTTAACATAAAGGTTAATGCTAGCATTTATGGTGGAAAATGTAGGTCATGATGCCATTGTTCTTAATGATGTGAGAATTACTCCTCATGATTCATCTTCATCCCAAGTTACATGATGCTGCAAGTGATAGAAAACAGCTAAACACAAACCCTAACCTACAGAAACAACAGTAAACAGATCAGTGAACCATGAAATACAGGTCACAATGACCTAGTTTTCATGTGAAGGGATTCTCATGAAACATTTATATATCAAATAATGTATATTCAAGCAAGTTTTTGAAATGATACAAACATATATCCAGCCCAAAAAAGTTTTTATTTTAAGAACAAAATGTAGGAAGGTTACCAAGATCGTAATTTTTTTTCAAGCCTGATAATGATGCTACTGTATTAATATCTTGCCAGAAATACTATATTGCCCAACATGACAATATCTTGCCAGAAATATTGTATTGCCCATCATGACAATATCTTGCCAGAAATACTATATTGCCCATCATGACAATATCTTGCCAGAAATACTATATTACCCATCATGACAATATCTTGCCAGAAATACTTTATTGCCCATCATGACAATATCTTGCCATAAATACTATATTGCCCATCATGACAATATCTTGCCAGAAATACTATATTGCCCAACATGACAATATCTTGCCAGAAATATTGTATTGCCCAACATCAACATGACAATATCTTGCCAGAATACTATATTGCACATCAGAACAATATCTTGCCAGAAATACTATATTGCACATCATGACAATTTTCAACCTAAAAGCATAATGATCTGAAACAAGACTCTATGACACCAAGAACATGAGTGTGTGCTTATGCGTGTGCTTAGGATTTTTAATATAGCTTTAACAATTTTTCAGTCATATTGCTACGATGTCTGTAATGTGGCAGTGTACTGCTACAATGTCTGCAATGTGACAGTTTATAGTGATGTCTAGCACTGAGGCATCATGCCACAGACATGTAGCATCATGTCCCATCCATCCTGACACCATACCACTCAGTCCTAACACTAACCTCTTAATGCTGAACACCTAGCAATGCCGCTGTTTCTTTGGTATGACTCGGCCAGGGTAGTAATTAAAAATATAAACTTAAAACAAAGATTAACAGCACAATTTCAATTTTCGTGCATCTTTACTTGCATAATGAACCTCATTAACAAGACTGATCTGGCTTGCCAATCTCATTAACAAGGCTGATCTGACTCCCCAACCTCATTACCAATTGTGTAAAAGCAATGTCCCATGGATATAGTGCAACACCAGCATAATGCCATTGCCGCACAAGCTTTCACTAAAACAAATTAAAATAAATAAGACTTAAAATACTTTACATCAGTTCAAGTCCTCCATACAAATGTAAGTATACATACATATTGCACGAATCACCCTCTCGAGTGATGTAAAGTGTTTGACATTTCAAACCTATCAATAACATAGCATATCTAACCTCCATACTGAACCAGTTAAGTCATGTCCTTTACTTGGATAAAAAAAAAAAAGACCAACATTTATCCCCCCAGATCTAAGTAGCCTAGAGTGTACTGACAAGATACAACATATCTATCACCTGATGATATTATTAAGTATTTATACCACAATGTCCTGTAACATTATGCCACAAGGAAGCATTTAAACTATACTGACCTGTAACATTATGCCACAAGGAAGCATTTAAACTATACCGACCTGTAACACTATGCTACAAGGAAGCATTGAAACTATACCGAACTGTAACATTATGCTACAAGGAAGCATTGAAACTATACCGACCTGTAACATTATGCTACAAGGAAGCATTTAAACTATACCGACATGTAACATTATGCTACAAGGAAGCATTGAAACTATACCGAACTGTAACATTATGCTACAAGGAAGCATTGAAACTATACCGACCTGTAACATTATGCTACAAGGAAGCATTGAAACTATACCGACCTGTAACATTATGCTACAAGGAAGCATTTAAACTATACCGACATGTAACATTATGCTACAAGGAAGCATTGAAACTATACTGACCTGTAACATCATGCTTTCAAGACAGTACCTACATGGGGAACTCTCCAACCTGAAAAACAACATGGTCATTGTGATGCTGAACATAATTGTTTCTTACTATTATTATTATTGTTAGTTATTATTCAATTATGGAGCCTATTGATAGCACTCTTGCTTGTCTTTTCTCCTGAATTCACCTGTCACTATATCTACAATTCTGGTACTTTTGCCATGCTGAGGACGATAGCAATTTGCAGGTCTAATCTTTATTCTAAGCATCTTCATGTTGTACCCTAGTTCTAATGCTCCAACCACTCTTGGTATACTCTCTAAGCTTTCCAGAATTCTGTACCTTCTTCTATTACAAAATGAGAATGTACTTTGTTTGCATGATACATATTAAGCCTTATATTAAAAAGCTGCTGTAAGAAATTATTTTTGATACTGCATGCCTACATACAGTAGTTTGAATCGTGTGTGTGTGTGTGTGATTAGGATTTTTAACGTAGCTTTAACAATTTTTCAGTCGTATCGCTATGATGTCTGCAGTGAGGTAATTTATAGTGATATCTAGCACTGGGGCATCATGCTGCAGACATGTAGCATGATGTCCCACCCAGTCACATCCTGACACCAGGCCGACCAGTTCTAACACTAACCTCTTAATGCTGAGTGCCAAACGTTAGTACCAATTGTGTAAGTCTTTGGTATGACTTGACCGGGGATTGAACCCACGACCTTCAACTTCCGCAGCAGATACTCTAACCACCAGGCCATTGGAGCGGTTTGAATCATGTGCAAACTGTTTGCTTTCAAATGCTTATTCAAATGACCAAACTTCTGGTCAAGAAAAATGGTATACTAATAATTTATTTACAGACTATTATGTCGCATTATTATTCTTGCTACAGTTTTTTAAATTGCTTCCCTATTTAGTTTGCTCATACAATCTATGACAATTTGTTTTATTTTGCCCTACTTACCTTCAGTAGGATGATACACCATACAAACCATGCTAGTTTTCCTTGTAAAAGCCCTCAATATTATAACCATAAATCAATTGTTTATTATAGTATTTCTCTCCATTTGGAAGATGACAATGCCAGTGGCCAAGTTGTTGGACAATATAATACTGTCCTTTCCAGATAACATCTCATGCCAAAATCAAATGGCGCTCACTGTGAACTGTATCCCTTGTGTATGGAATACTCCTTGAGGTACCAAATCCCACTCACTTTGAAAAAAGGGCACCCAGGTAACCATGCTGGCACCCGTTTAGATCATGATTTCTGCCAGATGATTTTGTCGTGTAATACCCACAATAAACCAAGAGATGTCCTTCCATTTGCCAAGGTGAGATCTCACGCAGCCTGTAACTCACTTGGTCCAGAAGGCAAAGTTAATGCAATCATTAGAACAGAAGAATTATCTGTTTGGGCCTCATGAGTGTTGTTGTTGTGGGGTTTAACACCATTTTTCAGTACACAATAGGCTATATATGGCAGCCAGTATTAATGGTGAGGAGGAAGCCGGGGAAAACCCCCGGAAATAACCACCGACCCATGAAAAGCTACTGGCAAGCTTTCTCACATACCCACATTGGCCGAATCTGAGACTCGAACCCATGCAGACAGAGGTGAGATGGCAGTTATCGATAACGGATAGTGCTTTAGACCACTCTGCCACTCTGGGCCAATTGGGCTTCATGAATAAGCAGCCAAAACTTCATGGCCACACCAAGAACACCCAAGTGGAAAAGAAATTTCCTGGCTGAGATTTTATTCTTAGATTGAATGGAAGATGACCGTTGAAGTATGTTCCTAAAGGAGATAAATTCTATGCCTAAGTGAACAAAATGCTGGGATGCAAAGCTTCTAAAAAGGAATGCAAGGCTTAACAAGAGAGAGATTTCAGGTCAACTTACATTTCTGAAGACATTCATCTGGATGGAACATGACTGTTGAGGTGTGTTCCTGAAGGAGATACATTCTATGCCTAAGTGAATAAAATGTTAGGATGCAAAACTGCTAAAAAGGAATCTAAGGCTTTACAAAAAAGAAGTAATGCATTTCAGGTCAACTTATTTTTTTTAAGACATTCATATGATAGTTTGATTTCATGGACATTACATGACTCTGTCTGTGATTCTCACAAAGATCAGAGACTCAGATTTAGACTGAAAGAGAACTGGCACACAGTATTCCTGCATGCAATCGCAGGAATTTCCAGTAGGATAAGTGAATGGAAGCATCTTGGAAGTCTAAGCTGACTGCAAAATCTGCCTCCTTGAAAACCAATCTCTGCATCTCCTTTATGAACCTGGATGCATGAATGTATTGGTTCAGAGAGCTCAGACCTATGGCCCAGCCAGTCAATGCATGTCAAAGTCATTGGGCTTTACAAAAAATCTGGTGTCAAATCCAGATGAATTTATGTTATAAGCAATCTCTACTGCCCTTTTTATCAATTTCCTACAACAGAACATGTTTTATACAAATCTCTGAAATTTCTATGGTGAAGAGAGCCCATGACAATATGGGAGGATTACTAAATGTGATCTAGAGGCCCTCCCAGGCAATTTACAAAGTGACCAAGTTAATGTGTAGGGTATTAATTAATTGCTTATGAAATAATTGATCAAGCACGGTCCAAAACTTTTGGATGCAAAATCAAAATTATACAGATATTGTTATTGCTGTTATAGGGTTTAATGCCATTTTTCAGCACAAGATAGGCTATACATGGCGACCAGTATTAATGGTGGAGGAAAAACTTGGGAAACCCCCAGAAAGAACCACCGACCCACGAGAAGCTACCAGCACCAACTCACGAGAAGCTTTCTCACATACCCACATTGGCTCTGCCTGAGACTCGATCCCAAGCAGACTGAGTTGAGATGGCAGTGATCCGTAATGGTGAGTGCTTTAGACCACTCTGCCACTCAGGGCCCCAAATGGAGAGATATAATCTTTTACATAATGTATCTTGAATAGCAATGTTAGATTAATACTAGACAGCAGGACACTGCATAAATTTTGGTGTTTAACATATCTTTATCCCAAGATGTACCATCATCACAAGTTTGATCTTAACTAGAATGAAATATAAAAGTTGCAGTCAAGCTGGTGAAGTTGGATGCCAGTACATATGCATGCAAAAATAAAAATAATTCTATGAACTGCCTGCTTCTTGAGGGTAGGATATAAAATTAATTTAAATGCAAAATTCAGAGTTCAATAACTTACAGCTTAGCATAGATTGTCTTCCAGTTTTTCACCCTGTACATTGGATTAAATAGTGGCCACCTCAGCTTGATGAATTCCTGCCACTGTGCTTCAGTTGTCTCCCCTTCCAGCAGCTGCTGCCACCTGGTGCAGACATTTCCTGCTGTCCACAGGGAAATATCATCAAGGTACTTGAACACAACTAGCAACACTGTAGGACGGAAAGAAAATGTTTTAAAAACAACTGTGTCACTTCAGGTACCCAGACTCATTCATGCATGACAGTATTTTTAAACAAGTGTTGTTTTGCACACATGTGAAGAGCTTAATTTCTTGACAAAATTGGTATGGTTTTATTATTGCTCATGAAGCTGATGTAGATGACCCAATATATTGTAAAAAGGAACAGTAATCGATTCAGGACAACAGCACTACCACGATGCTTGTATAATCGAAAATCCTCAAAATTTTGCCTGAAACATCTTAATTTCAATATTGAATTTTAGATTACCAATTAGGCAATAGAAAAAAAATCATAAATCTATATTTGCCTGATTTTCATATGAAAAATAACACTTTTCAGTGAAACAAAAATCAATCTTTATGGCTCTTAGCATATTTTAATATCAAGCATCAGCCCAACCCTACCCAAGAAATTTAGATTTGTTTTGTTTTCTTCCTCCCTTCAGATTTTTAAAATTATCTTTAAATTGTCAGGTTTATTCATTGTATATTAAAAGATCACAACCTTCTGGGGGCAAGGAATCAACTAGCCCCTCAGGAACAGTGTCACGTTCTCGAGGCAACATCAGCTGTCCGATCCTCTCTGCCAATTTGTCCATTTTGTGTGAATGAGTACGGACATGCTTGCTGCTCATTGGAACCTTGCACCCATCATAAAAATCCATGGCTGCCTCTGGCTCCTCATTACCGGAATCATCAGAATCTGCTTTCTGAAAATAGTATTGAAATTTGGATCAGTTTGATTATGGAATATGTTACGTATATCTGATTTAATATATATTTATTTTAATTTAATTATTTGTTAGTTTTAAATTTTTATTCTATATCATGCTACTGTAAAGTTTTCCAATATTGATTTCAGAGGGTTCTTTTTATAGTTGAGACGTAACAACATGAATAGCTAATAAATGCTGAAACTGTATTAAAAGTTGACCTAATTCTTGACCTGATTCAGAACTGGTAAACAATTTATTTTATTTCTTTCCTAGAGTGAAAAATCATTAGTCATACTCAAAGGCCATACATAGTGTACCGGTATGTGATTTTAAACAATTAAATAATTTTGGTGAAGTTAACAACTTTTTAATTTTATTCTTAGAGTAAACTGATTCGTTTTCGTCATGGTCATGTTAGGAGTACACAATGTAAACAAGGTCACATGACCCTCATTTGGGCATCAGTTTTACGCAGTACTGGTAGTTTAATACAGATGTTATGATAATAATTTCGCAGTTTTGTGGTTTGATTTTTCACCTGACATCGTCATTTTCTTTTGTTGTAGCCAGTTTTCAAGTTTATGTTAAATTTTCTTTAGATCATTCAAATTTTAAAAGATTGTTTCGTTTCTCTGGAAATATTTGATGCGCTCATACAGAATTCTTGGACAAAAACAGTTTATCAAAATTTATTCGGATTACCAAGACCATAGTGATAATTCTTGTGTTTATGTAAGGAACTGTAGATAAGCACAGTACAGGATACAGCATATGTCATTGCCTTCCATCTTCGATCATCATTGGGATTCAAAGTTGAATTCATTAGAACGATTCATTAGTAGAACTTTAAAAATTTAATTCGTGTTTTATTCTTGGTTTATTTTTGGATAAGATTCTTAAAACTAAAGTCTTTTTCCATCATTACAAGCTTTTTCCGGGGAAATAAATTATTTGTTAAATTTGATAAAGCTTATTGTTTTCACTGTTGTTTTACTGTTTATTACAGCCTAAACATGTAACATATGACATAAGCTACCGAGGTTTACAAGTCAAATCATGCCTACCGAGGTTTACAAGTCAAATCATGCCTACCGAGGTTTACAAGTCAAATCATGCCTACAGAGGTTTACAAGTCAAATCATGCCTACGGAGGTTTACAAGTCAAATCATGCCTACAGAGGTTTATAAGTCAAATCATGCCTATGGAGGTTTACAAGTCAAATCATGCCTACGGAGGTTTACAAGTCAAATCAAGCCTATGGAGGTTTACAAGTCAAATCATGCCTACAGAGGTTTATAAGTCAAATCATGCCTACGGAGGTTTACAAGTCAAATCATGCCTACAGAGGTTTACAAGTCAAATCAAGCCTACGGAGGTTTACAAGTCAAATCATGCCTACAGAGGTTTACAAGTCAAATCATGCCTACAGAGGTTTACAAGTCAAATCATGCCTACAGAGATTTACAAAGTCAAATCATGCTTCAGTGATGACCAAGAGGCACAAAATAAATTCACGATGAGGAAAAGATCATACTTATCAGGTTTTTATGGTCTACTGATAATACACAAGATAAACTCTAGGTAAGATAAAGATATACCCTTAAAATGAATGGCAGCATTCAACATACTGAATTACCCATCAGCCCCAAATGAATGGCAGCATTCAACATACTGAATTACCCATCAGCCCCAAATGAATGGCAGTATTCAACATACTGAATTACCCATCAGCCCCAAATGAATGGCAGCATTCAACATACTGAATTACCCATCAGCCCCAAATGAATGACAGCATTCAACATACTGAATTACCCATCAGCCCCAAATGAATGGCAGCATTCAACATACTGAATTACCCATCAGCCCCAAATGAATGACAGCATTCAACATACTGAATTACCCATCAGCCCCAAATGAATGGCAGCATTCAACATACTGAATTACCCATCAGCCCCAAATGAATGGCAGTATTCAACATACTGAATTACCCATCAGCCCCAAATGAATGGCAGTATTCAACATACTGAATTACCCATCAGCCCCAAATGAATGACAGCATTCAACATACTGAATTACCCATCAGCCCCAAATGAATGGCAGCATTCAACATACTGAATTACCCATCAGCCCCAAATGAATGGCAGTATTCAACATACTGAATTACCCATCAGCCCCAAATGAATGGCAGTATTCAACATACTGAATTACCCATCAGCCCCAAATGAATGGCAGTATTCAACATACTGAATTACCCATCAGCCCCAAATGAATGGCAGCATTCAACATACTGAATTACCCATCAGCCCCAAATGAATGGCAGTATTCAACATACTGAATTACCCATCAGCCCCAAATGAATGGCAGTATTCAACATACTGAATTACCCATCAGCCCCAAATGAATGGCAGTATTCAACATACTGAATTACCCATCAGCCCCAAATGAATGGCAGCATTCAACATACTGAATTACCCATCAGCCCCAAATGAATGGCAGCATTCAACATACTGAATTACCCATCAGCCCCAAATGAATGGCAGCATTCAACATACTGAATTACCCATCAGCCCCAAATGAATGGCAGCATTCAACATACTGAATTACCCATCAGCCCCAAATGAATGGCAGCATTCAACATACTGAATTACCCATCAGCCCCAAATGAATGGCAGTATTCAACATACTGAATTACCCATCAGCCCCAAATGAATGGCAGCATTCAACATACTGAATTACCCATCAGCCCCAAATGAATGGCAGTATTCAACATACTGAATTACCCATCAGCCCCAAATGAATGGCAGCATTCAACATACTGAATTACCCATCAGCCCCAAATGAATGGCAGCATTCAACATACTGAATTACCCATCAGCCCCAAATGAATGGCAGCATTCAACATACTGAATTACCCATCAGCCCCAAATGAATGGCAGTATTCAACATACTGAATTACCCATCAGCCCCAAATGAATGGCAGTATTCAACATACTGAATTACCCATCAGCCCCAAATGAATGGCAGCATTCAACATACTGAATTACCCATCAGCCCCAAATGAATGGCAGCATTCAACATACTGAATTACCCATCAGCCCCAAATGAATGGCAGCATTCAACATACTGAATTACCCATCAGCCCCAAATGAATGGCAGCATTCAACATACTGAATTACCCATCAGCCCCAAATGAATGGCAGTATTCAACATACTGAATTACCCATCAGCCCCAAATGAATGGCAGCATTCAACATACTGAATTACCCATCAGCCCCAAATGAATGGCAGCATTCAACATACTGAATTACCCATCAGCCCCAAATGAATGGCAGTATTCAACATACTGAATTACCCATCAGCCCCAAATGAATGGCAGTATTCAACATACTGAATTACCCATCAGCCCCAAATGAATGGCAGCATTCAACATACTGAATTACCCATCAGCCCCAAATGAATGGCAGCATTCAACATACTGAATTACCCATCAGCCCCAAATGAATGGCAGTATTCAACATACTGAATTACCCATCAGCCCCAAATGAATGGCAGTATTCAACATACTGAATTACCCATCAGCCCCAAATGAATGGCAGTATTCAACATACTGAATTACCCATCAGCCCCAAATGAATGGCAGTATTCAACATACTGAATTACCCATCAGCCCCAAATGAATGGCAGCATTCAACATACTGAATTACCCATCAGCCCCAAATGAATGGCAGCATTCAACATACTGAATTACCCATCAGCCCCAAATGAATGGCAGCATTCAACATACTGAATTACCCATCAGCCCCAAATGAATGGCAGTATTCAACATACTGAATTACCCATCAGCCCCAAATGAATGGCAGTATTCAACATACTGAATTATCCATCAGCCCCAAATGAATGGCAGCATTCAACATACTGAATTACCCATCAGCCCCAAATGAATGGCAGCATTCAACATACTGAATTACCCATCAGCCCCAAATGAATGGCAGTATTCAACATACTGAATTATCCATCAGCCCCAAATGAATGGCAGCATTCAACATACTGAATTACCCATCAGCCCCAAATGAATGGCAGCATTCAACATACTGAATTACCCATCAGCCCCAAATGAATGGCAGCATTCAACATACTGAATTACCCATCAGCCCCAAATGAATGGCAGTATTCAACATACTGAATTACCCATCAGCCCCAAATGAATGGCAGCATTCAACATACTGAATTACCCATCAGCCCCAAATGAATGGCAGTATTCAACATACTGAATTACCCATCAGCCCCAAATGAATGGCAGCATTCAACATACTGAATTACCCATCAGCCCCAAATGAATGGCAGTATTCAACATACTGAATTACCCATCAGCCCCAAATGAATGGCAGCATTCAACATACTGAATTACCCATCAGCCCCAAATGAATGGCAGTATTCAACATACTGAATTACCCATCAGCCCCAAATGAATGGCAGCATTCAACATACTGAATTACCCATCAGCCCCAAATGAATGGCAGTATTCAACATACTGAATTACCCATCAGCCCCAAATGAATGGCAGCATTCAACATACTGAATTACCCATCAGCCCCAAATGAATGGCAGCATTCAACATACTGAATTACCCATCAGCCCCAAATGAATGGCAGCATTCAACATACTGAATTACCCATCAGCCCCAAATGAATGGCAGCATTCAACATACTGAATTACCCATCAGCCCCAAATGAATGGCAGCATTCAACATACTGAATTACCCATCAGCCCCAAATGAATGGCAGCATTCAACATACTGAATTACCCATCAGCCCCAAATGAATGGCAGTATTCAACATACTGAATTACCCATCAGCCCCAAATGAATGGCAGTATTCAACATACTGAATTACCCATCAGCCCCAAATGAATGGCAGTATTCAACATACTGAATTACCCATCAGCCCCAAATGAATGGCAGTATTCAACATACTGAATTACCCATCAGCCCCAAATGAATGGCAGTATTCAACATACTGAATTACCCATCAGCCCCAAATGAATGGCAGTATTCAACATACTGAATTACCCATCAGCCCCAAATGAATGGCAGCATTCAACATACTGAATTACCCATCAGCCCCAAATGAATGGCAGCATTCAACATACTGAATTACCCATCAGCCCCAAATGAATGGCAGCATTCAACATACTGAATTACCCATCAGCCCCAAATGAATGGCAGCATTCAACATACTGAATTACCCATCAGCCCCAAATGAATGGCAGCATTCAACATACTGAATTACCCATCAGCCCCAAATGAATGGCAGCATTCAACATACTGAATTACCCATCAGCCCCAAATGAATGGCAGCATTCAACATACTGAATTACCCATCAGCCCCAAATGAATGGCAGCATTCAACATACTGAATTACCCATCAGCCCCAAATGAATGGCAGCATTCAACATACTGAATTACCCATCAGCCCCAAATGAATGGCAGCATTCAACATACTGAATTACCCATCAGCCCCAAATGAATGGCAGCATTCAACATACTGAATTACCCATCAGCCCCAAATGAATGGCAGTATTCAACATACTGAATTACCCATCAGCCCCAAATGAATGGCAGTATTCAACATACTGAATTACCCATCAGCCCCAAATGAATGGCAGTATTCAACATACTGAATTACCCATCAGCCCCAAATGAATGGCAGCATTCAACATACTGAATTACCCATCAGCCCCAAATGAATGGCAGCATTCAACATACTGAATTACCCATCAGCCCCAAATGAATGGCAGCATTCAACATACTGAATTACCCATCAGCCCCAAATGAATGGCAGTATTCAACATACTGAATTACCCATCAGCCCCAAATGAATGGCAGCATTCAACATACTGAATTACCCATCAGCCCCAAATGAATGGCAGCATTCAACATACTGAATTACCCATCAGCCCCAAATGAATGGCAGCATTCAACATACTGAATTACCCATCAGCCCCAAATGAATGGCAGTATTCAACATACTGAATTACCCATCAGGCCCAAATGAATGGCAGTATTCAACATACTGAATTACCCATCAGCCCCAAATGAATGGCAGTATTCAACATACTGAATTACCCATCAGCCCCAAATGAATGGCAGTATTCAACATACTGAATTACCCATCAGCCCCAAATGAATGGCAGTATTCAACATACTGAATTACCCATCAGCCCCAAATGAATGGCAGTATTCAACATACTGAATTACCCATCAGCCCCAAATGAATGGCAGTATTCAACATACTGAATTACCCATCAGCCCCAAATGAATGGCAGTATTCAACATACTGAATTACCCATCAGCCCCAAATGAATGGCAGCATTCAACATACTGAATTACCCATCAGCCCCAAATGAATGGCAGCATTCAACATACTGAATTACCCATCAGCCCCAAATGAATGGCAGCATTCAACATACTGAATTACCCATCAGCCCCAAATGAATGGCAGCATTCAACATACTGAATTACCCATCAGCCCCAAATGAATGGCAGCATTCAACATACTGAATTACCCATCAGCCCCAAATGAATGGCAGCATTCAACATACTGAATTACCCATCAGCCCCAAATGAATGGCAGCATTCAACATACTGAATTACCCATCAGCCCCAAATGAATGGCAGCATTCAACATACTGAATTACCCATCAGCCCCAAATGAATGGCAGCATTCAACATACTGAATTACCCATCAGCCCCAAATGAATGGCAGCATTCAACATACTGAATTACCCATCAGCCCCAAATGAATGGCAGCATTCAACATACTGAATTACCCATCAGCCCCAAATGAATGGCAGCATTCAACATACTGAATTACCCATCAGCCCCAAATGAATGGCAGTATTCAACATACTGAATTACCCATCAGCCCCAAATGAATGGCAGTATTCAACATACTGAATTACCCATCAGCCCCAAATGAATGGCAGTATTCAACATACTGAATTACCCATCAGCCCCAAATGAATGGCAGCATTCAACATACTGAATTACCCATCAGCCCCAAATGAATGGCAGCATTCAACATACTGAATTACCCATCAGCCCCAAATGAATGGCAGTATTCAACATACTGAATTACCCATCAGCCCCAAATGAATGGCAGCATTCAACATACTGAATTACCCATCAGCCCCAAATGAATGGCAGCATTCAACATACTGAATTACCCATCAGCCCCAAATGAATGGCAGTATTCAACATATTGAATTACCCATCAGCCCCAAATGAATGGCAGTATTCAACATACTGAATTACCCATCAGCCCCAAATGAATGGCAGTATTCAACATACTGAATTACCCATCAGCCCCAAATGAATGGCAGTATTCAACATACTGAATTACCCATCAGCCCCAAATGAATGGCAGTATTCAACATACTGAATTACCCATCAGCCCCAAATGAATGGCAGCATTCAACATACTGAATTACCCATCAGCCCCAAATGAATGGCAGCATTCAACATACTGAATTACCCATCAGCCCCAAATGAATGGCAGTATTCAACATACTGAATTACCCATCAGCCCCAAATGAATGGCAGTATTCAACATACTGAATTACCCATCAGCCCCAAATGAATGGCAGTATTCAACATACTGAATTACCCATCAGCCCCAAATGAATGGCAGCATTCAACATACTGAATTACCCATCAGCCCCAAATGAATGGCAGCATTCAACATACTGAATTACCCATCAGCCCCAAATGAATGGCAGCATTCAACATACTGAATTACCCATCAGCCCCAAATGAATGGCAGCATTCAACATACTGAATTACCCATCAGCTCCAAATGAATGGCAGTATTCAACATACTGAATTACCCATCAGCCCCAAATGAATGGCAGTATTCAACATACTGAATTACCCATCAGCCCCAAATGAATGGCAGTATTCAACATACTGAATTACCCATCAGCCCCAAATGAATGGCAGTATTCAACATACTGAATTACCCATCAGCCCCAAATGAATGGCAGTATTCAACATACTGAATTACCCATCAGCCCCAAATGAATGGCAGTATTCAACATACTGAATTACCCATCAGCCCCAAATGAATGGCAGCATTCAACATACTGAATTACCCATCAGCCCCAAATGAATGGCAGCATTCAACATACTGAATTACCCATCAGCCCCAAATGAATGGCAGCATTCAACATACTGAGTTACCCATCAGCCCCAAATTCCATGTACTCCACCTAACCATGTACTTTATCTGCTTTTACATCGTACATCCTCAATGATGTCATCTGAGTGTGAGGTCTTTGGTCACATCAAAGTGTTGAGAATATAGTTGTCTAGGAGGGTTCAGACAATACCATATTAAACACAATAGAAATATCATGAATACATAGCATGAAGAGTTCAGGTAATATTTTTTTAGGCAATACTGTATTAAACATAATGAAATTACCATGAATACACATGACATTATTAGTTCAGTCAATACTATATTAAACAAAATGAAATTACCATGAATACACATGACATGATTAGTTCAGGCAATACTATATTAAACAAAATGAAATTACCATGAATACACATGACATTATTAGCTCAGTCAATACTATATTAAACAAAATGAAATTACCATGAATACACATGACATTATTAGTTCAGTCAATACTATATTAAACAAAATGAAATTACCATGAATACACATGACATGATTAGTTCATGCAATACTGTATTAAACAAAATGAAATTACCATGAATACACATGACATTATTAGTTCAGTCAATACTATATTAAACATAATGAAATTACCATGAATACACATGACATGATTAGTTCAGTCAATACTATATTAAACAAAATGAAATTACCATGAATACACATGACATGATTAGTTCTGGCAATACTATATTAAACAAAATGAAATTACCATGAATACACATGACATAATTAGTTCAGGTAATATTGTTCAGTCAATACTATATTAAACAAACCTTTACAAATATGGACTAGCTTGTAAGGGTCAAAAGGCCAAAAATAATGAAAGTATGTGTACTTTATTTTTTATTATTATCATTAGCAACAGACATAATAGCCATGCAATAGACTTTGTTTAATGAATTCTGTCCAAGCCAAAAAAGAATATTTGTTCCAATTATCAACTATTTGTTAAACAAAAGCACCCATATCTTGTTCTACAACAAAACCATTACAAAATATAGCCCTAACACAGCATCAGTCCCTTGGTAGAGACTTAATTATTCCTCTTTAATTGATTCAGTGCTCACCTACTCACCTCAGTATATTCCTCCTCCTTGTCCATACCGAAAAACTAACTCCCCTTCTCCCACTTAAATCAGTGTCTATTCCCTCTCACCTCCCATATCACATTCCTTACCTCATTATACACTTCTTCCTCCCCCTCCTTGTTGATGTCCGTGGAAAATAAAAACAGGTGACATGTGCTACAGACTGGCTGACCAAAATTGTTGCCATAGAAACCACTGCACATCACACATGTGGTGCTCTGGAATTAAAATTAACATAATGTAAGTTGTTCTGGAATAAGTAATGAGTAATAATCAGTATCATAAATGAGTAATGAGAAAAGATTAGTCCAAACAAGATTATCTACAAGCATGAGTGGAAAGAAAGGTCAAGGCAAGCAACAAATAAAAACCAGATTACAGAGTGATGCCCTAATGGAGACTTCTGACACAAGTTTGAGTGAATCAGGTTTGAGCACAATTCAGATGGACTTAGATGAAATAAAACAATGTCTAAAAAGGAGCATTTCAAAAGCAGATTTCACATCTGCTATAGCTGATTTGGTGAAAAAAGATGACCTAACAGTAATTGTTTCAACTATTGTGGAGAAATTGTTAGAGAATGTGAAGGAAGATCTGAGAAAAGAGATAGTTGCAGAAAGTGAAAGGGTAGCAAAGGAGAGGACAGGGGAGTTGATGGATAGGATGGACTCACTGGAATTCGAAAACCACCAACTGCAAGAAAAATTACAAGAGGCAAAGAAGGAAAATGACAAAATGAGGAGTGACATGAATAGTTCTGACAGGAGATCGAAGCTTGCAAGTGCGGCTTCCAACCAAACAGAACAATATTCAAGAAAGTTGAACATTAAAGTTTTAGGGCTGGAGGAGAAGGAAAACGAATGTCTGAGAGAGAGAATTCCAAACTTAGTGAAGGAAGTCACAAAGATTAATCTGGACAACAGGGACATAGTAGCGGTGCATAGGATCCCAGGCCGACAGGGACAACCAAGGCCAGTGATTGTCAAATTCTGGAGTCTGGATTGTAAACTACCAATTATAAAAAAACGAAAGGATTTCAAACAGAACAAAGGAATTAGACTGGTAGAGGATGTGACCAAGATGAACACTGAACTCATCAATAAATTATCCAGGCATCAAGAAATTGACGGTGCATGGTACTTTAATAGATCTGTGTATGGTAAAACAAAATCAGGAAAAAGGATAAAATTTGACATCTGTGATGAAATTGATGAGAAAATTAGAAAATAAGTGTAAATAGGCAACTCTATGAACTCTTGGAATGGTCCATATAGGTAAGTGAATTTTTGTTTTGATACTCCTTTTTCTACTTGGATCTGTTTTAAGATTTTGTGTTGGTTACTTCTTTCATATACCAGTGTTGTTACTAATTAATAGATTGATTTGTTCTTTTGTACATCCATTGTGTCATATCTCTTTATAACTCAATTCAATTAGTTCAAATATCATCTTTCACTCATATACATACTCATCTACTCAGTCGTATATTGACCTTATTCAACACTGCTCTTCAACGTTAATGTTATGTTCAGTCTCCCATTCGTGTTCAATCACCCACCACTTTCATGTACGGTATGCTCTCAATTGAACACTATGTTTTTCAATCATTAATTTGTAATTTATGCTCTTATTAATCTGTGTCTATTGGTTTGCAAAGCTGTTGTCTATCGTATACTGTATTAAATACTAACTGCTGCCAAATCTACAGCTTGTACTTTAACACCATGGAGGATTTTATTATGTATGATTGTTTTCTGTGTGAGAGTGAGTGTGAAAGGCATGCATATGATAAACTTAAGGTGATAATTAATTCATACATTCCTGTACAAGAACATGTATATGTAAACGTTATACTGTTGTTATGGATAATAACATAAAAATTATATCTATAAATGTTCAGTCTTTAAACGAAGGGACATTTTCCACTGGGTAAAACAAAAGAATGTATCTATAGTATGCTTGCAAGAAACTCATAGTACAAAGAATGATGAGTCTTATTGGGCAGTGGAATGGGGATACAAATGTATATTTAGCCATTGTTCTAACAATAGTGCTGGGGTAGCAATATTTTTTAGAAATACTTTTGAATTCATAATTCATAGAGAAAGATGTGACGGTCAAGGTAGATTTATTATTTTAGATATTACAATTAATGGTAACAGAATAACCCTTGTAAATTTGTATGGTTATAATGACGATAAACCTAGCTTTTTTAGAGAGTTAAAAGAGATCTTATTTTTTGAGAACTCATCAATTATTATGTGTGGAGACTGGAACACTGTTCAAGACCTAGATTTGGATACTTATAACATTTTACATGACAAACACCAACAGTCCAGGGCAGCGATTCAAGACCTCAAAAACGAATTAGAATTAATTGACCCCTGGCGAAATTGCAATCAAGACTTAAAGATGTATACCTGGAGGCAAAAGTCTCCCTTGAAACAAAATAGATTAGATTACTTTCTTGTATCAGATGACATTCACATGAATACAGTTGATGTGCGTATATTACCAGGGTATAAGACTGATCATTCAGCTGTTGTGTTAAGTGTGGCATTCTCAACGAGTCCAAGACGAAAAGGATATTGGAAATTTAACGCCCAACTGTTGAAGAACATTGAGTATACTGATTTAGTTAAAAAGTGTATAACTGACTTGGTAAATGAATATTATGTAAGGGGAAATAAAGATGACTATCTCCATGTTTATATATCCTGTAATGATCAAATGTTCTTTGAAATTTTAAAAATGAAAAAAAGATCTGAAACTATATGTTATTCTATTAAAAAAACAAAAGAAAAACAGAAAAAATTAAAAGAAATTGAACAGGAAATAATAGAAATTCAGGGGGGACTGGTGAATAACATAGAAGGGAAAGCTTTAGAAAATTTAGAAAGAAAAAAGTTAGAATTAGAGGAAGCTAGGAAAAGTTACATAGAAGGTGTTATATTAAGATCTAAAGCTAGATGGTACGAATCTGGGGAAAAAAGCACAAAGTATTTTTTAAGTCTTGAAAAAAGAAACTACGTCAATAAAACAATAAAGGAAATTATTTTAGATGATGAGACAAATATATTTGACCAAATTGATATTTTAGAAGCACAAAAACAGTTTTATATGGAATTGTATAAAAGTAGAACTGCTCAGCTTAATGACGAGGCTACTCAAGAAACTCTAAATAGATTTCTTAATCACAATATTAAGCTTAGCCATGAAGAAAGAGAATCATGCGAAGGTCTGGTAACAATTAATGAAGTCGGTATGTCTCTAAAACGGATGGAAAATGGAAAAAGTCCTGGCTCAGATGGATTCACTGTGGAGTTCTATAAATTCTTTTGGAAGTATCTT
Source organism: Unio pictorum (assembly GCA_030141615.1). Lineage (NCBI taxonomy): Eukaryota > Metazoa > Mollusca > Bivalvia > Unionida > Unionidae > Unio > Unio pictorum. Next base: position 6,008,421 of record JARLTB010000187.1, on the reverse strand, counting down.
GGGGGATTTATATGCAGATCAATAAATTACGGATATACCGTAGGTAAACTTTCAGATTTTCAGACGCAAGGAGTTATCACAAGCCTACCAAAAGGAAGAAAAAGATAGAAGATATTTAAAAAACTGGAGACCGATATCACTTTTAAATATTGACTATAAAATCGCTTCGGGAGCCATTGCAGCCAGGATTAAAAAGGTTCTTCCATCAATAATCAGTGATACTCAAAAAGGATTTATGAAAGGTAGATTCATTGGAGAAAATACCAGGTTATTATATGATATCATGGACCAAGTTGAGAATGAAAATAGATATGGTTACTATTGTTAATAGACTTTGAAAAAGCCTTTGACTCCATTGACTGGACCTTTGTGGAAGAAACTTTAAAATCTTTTAATTTTGGTGATTCTGTTTGTAAGTGGTTTAAACTGTTTTGTAATGACTCTAAAAGTTGTGTTATAAATAATGGGCATATGTCACCATTTTTTAGACTAGAAAGAGGATGTCGTCAAGGAGATCCCCTTGCTTCTTATTTGTTTATCATTGGGGTTGAGATTTTAGCTATAACGTTAAAGCAAAATGTAGATGTACGGGGATTGATCTTTGACGGTACTGAATATAAATTGGGTCAGTATGCTGATGACGCTTTTATTCTTCTTGATGGATCTCAACTTTCTCTTAAAACAACTATGAATATCTTGCAGAGTTTTTATCTATTATCTGGACTTAAAGGTAATATAACAAAAACAAAAGCTATCTGGATTGGAAACAGGAAATTCTCCAACGAAAGAATATGTCCAGAAATGGGCCTAATTTGGTCCTATTCTAATTTTACACTACTTGGTATAGAATTTTCTCTAGATTTACAGCAAATGGTGGAAATTAATTATATATATGAAGAAACTGACAAAAGCTAAACGAATACTGGCAAGCTGGAGTCAAAGACATATGTCGTTAGTTGGTAAGGTAATTGTGATAAAAACTCTTGTTCTGCCGATATTCATACATCTTTTTTCAGCACTCCCAAATCCATCAGCAAAAGTTGAAGCAGAACTAAATCGCGCACTATTTAAATTTGTATGAGGTGGAAAAGTAGAGAGAATAAAACGCGATATACTAGTATCTCCAGAAAACGAGGGAGGACTAAATATGATACACATGTTTTCATTCATTAGATATATTAAGATAAGATGGGTAAAACGATTGCTGGAAGGGGAGAATGGAGTGTGGCAAACCTTAGTCAATTCAACTGTATTCAGAAATAAAAAGAATATTTGGATTTTGGGGAGAAGGAAATTAGAAGAACTTAGTAAGCTCATTAAAAATAGTTTTTGAAGAGATGTAATTTTGGCAATATCCAATTGGAAAGAGGAACCGCAGGGTCCAAATGAGTATCTATCTATGAATATTTTAAATTTTGTCCCTACTAAATTGTTCCATCAATACAATTCATGGAGAGAGGCTGGTTTTGAAAATCTGAAGGATCTAATAGATGATAATGGCAATTTAATATCTTTTGAAATAATAAAACAAAAAACTAGAAGTGATGATTTCCTAAAATACTTCTCCTTAATATCCAAAATTCCAAAAGCATGGAAAGATGCCATAAAAAAACATTTAGTACAAAATAAGTTTGAAAAGCAGGAGGATAAAATAATGAACTTACAAAAGCAAAATTCACTTAAGTTTGTTTACAAAGATCTTTTAAAAAAATATAAAAGGCAACACACTGCTAAACATGAAACTTGGATACAAGTATTTAATAAAAGTATAAGTAGTGAAGAATGGTCTAAGATATATATCCGAGCGAAATCATGTACAAAGGATACCAAATTGATCGCTTTTAACTTTAAATTAATGCATAGAATAATAGCTACTAATGATTTTCTGAAAAGAATTAATATATTAGAAGACAACAAATGTACATTTTGTAAGAGTGAAAATGAAAGCATTGAGCATCTCTTCTATGATTGTAATATTACTTCACAGTTTTGGTACCGTTTTATTGAATATTTTGCAACTTTTTACCCAAATATTGCACATTTACCCAAGAAAGAAATATTTCTAGGAAGTGAAAATCTGGACTGTTTGTGTAATTTCTTACTTATTTTGGCAAAGTATTATATTTATACTTGCCGATTCAATATGAAAAATCCTTCTATGTATGCTTTTAAGCAAATAGTTGCAATGCATAAGAACATAGAAAAATACACTGCTATAGTAAATAAAAAAGAAGACCAATTTCTTCAAAAGTGGACCTCTATAATCAATATGTAATAGGTTTCTCATTTTATGCTAAACAGGAACATAATACTGCAATATATATATATATATATATATATATATATATATATATATATATATATATATATATATATATATATATATATATATATATATATATATATATAATGGACTCACATATTGTTCAAATAATAAATATGTTGATCATATGCACGTGTGGGTGTGTGTGTGTATTTTTTTTTCTTTTTCATTTGCTGTAGATTATATTTATTATCCTTAGATTATTATAAATGTTACATTGTAAGGTGACCTTGGGATGGTTCCCCGACCCAGTGGTCTACCTATTACGGGGATAATAATAAAAAAAAAAAAAAAAGTTGTTCTGGAATACTGACACAAAATGAAAGTTTAAGTTTATACTGTTCATTTAGTAAATTATCATATGCTCTAAATTTGTATATGCCACAGGGCATACACTAAAAATTCTTTTGCCATAAGGACAAGCAGGCTTCAAAATGTTTGTTTGTTTTTTATGTTTTAATGCCATTTTTCAGCACAATATAGGCTATACATGGCGGCCAGTATTAATGGTAGAGGAAGAACCCGGAAAACCCCCGGAAAGAACCACTGACCCACGAGAAGCTACTGGCAAATTTTCTCACATAACTACATTAGCCGAATCTTAGACTCGAAATCATGCAGACAGAGGTGAGATGGCAGTGATCCATAACGGAAAGCGCTTGTTCAAAGAAGTGTAACACTTTAATTTTTGTCTTACAACAGAATTGATGTACAGTGGAACCTCGTTAATCTGGACTCCGTTTATCCGGAAACCTCGCTATCTGGACATAATTCAACGGGAACGGAATTCCTAAACATTAATTTGCTCTTTTAATCCAGAAATCCGTGTTCCGGATCCAGAAATCAAAATCAGGGACCAAAGTGTAAAATTACATTAAAACTTGTCTCGATAATCCGGAAATAATCTGTCCAAAAATGAGAAAATTTGAAAAAATCATATATGAAAATGCATAGTGATGCCCTTGAGATGGCCACAATCAATAACTAAGCAGCGTAACCATACTGTAACAAGTGATTGTATAAACAATGTCTGTTTTAGCTATTCGGCGACAGGGGTGTTAAAAATTATATAAACACACTGGGATCAAATCGTCCACACTTTTTGACATATGTTAAATAGATTAGAAGTGTCATTAAGCCTCTTTGTTGTTTACCAATTGTATGTAACAAAATCAGTTTATTGATGGCTGTACAAAGTTGAATGCTTCATATAGGGCTTCATTTCCGAAAAAAAATATTCTTGGCCATGAATTGTGACTTTAAATATTGAGCTCCACTTTGGATTAAGAGATAGTTGAACTTCTGATCCATGTCAAATTAGCTTCATGGACATGTGTCCATTAAGCTAAAATATCAAAATCATGGTAGCAGTGTTCAAATTCCATACATAGGCTTCCAGTGAATCAAGGACTGGTATTATGATGATCTTATTACGATCAAGCAGGACAACCCAAGTGCTATAAATAGCAATGTAGAAAAAAACACCAAAACATGTATTACTATGCTGAATTAAGATTTATGTTTCTTAATGATGGAAATGAAATAACATAGCGAACAACTGAAATTTAAATTATAAGAGTTTAACATTTTTTCTGCGTTTATCGTGCTATAAACTGTCAGTTGCCGATTCACACAGCTTACATTTCGCCCTTTGGACTTTTTTTGCAGTGTGAGTCGGCAACTGATAGTTTATACCATGATAAACGCAGAAAAAAACAGTTAAACTCTTCATTGTAACAGCCGCAAAAAAAATATGACTTATAAAAATGACTGCATTTTATTAGTTTACCGTAACGCATTTAACTGTGAGAGAACAGTTTGTATTCGTTGTACTTAATACAGTACATTACATTTAAAACTAGAATATACATTTACATATAGACGGTGTAGTGATATTGTAAAAAAAAATGTGCATGATTCAATTATCCGCAAAACTCGTTATTCCGGACATATCCACTGGGAACGAATATACTTAAAATATGTAAATAAATAGACAAATTAGATCTACCTGAATAATTCAGGTAAAGCTATGTTTTCTTTCAGGTCATGCTGTCAATCAATGTCAAATTGCTTTTTCAATGCCCTCCTTACTCAATGAATCAGTAATATTGATATTAATAAGCATGCCATACGCAATTTCTCTTTACACTTTGTATGTACAGTAGTTCATACATGTAGGGACTGCTTAACCAGTGCTGCATTTACATACTCAAATGGCTTGCTGAAATCCTTATTGGATTGGTCTTTCCATTTTGTCTCACTTCTTAAAAATGATCATCATTGACCACCTTTGACCCGATTATTAAATATAGCACCTCAAAAACCATCCTGCATATGGCTTAAACTCGACATGATTATATCAATAAGGCAATCAATTAACAGCTTATTGTGTACACATTTTAGATTAATCCATTTACTCTGCCATGCAACACTGCACTGGTCACTAGTGATGGGAATCGGTCAGAAATTCATAATCGATAATCGGTTCCCCTTAACCAACTGATCATCGATTATAATCGGTTACTAAGAGCAAATTAAAATTTTTGTTAGTTATATCTTTGATAAAGAGTTCAATATGTTATAAATGTACAGGAGTAATCACTTTTAATGACATGTATTCTTTAACTTGACAATAATATTACATTGTGTGTTACTTTTGTTCTTTAACTTAGTTAAATGAAGGCAACTTTTTATTTCTGATCAGTCATATGTAACTGAAATACTGCTACAATCCCCCGAAATTCTTTCATTCATATGTGATGTGTCTATAATTTAAAGTATAGAAGGACATGATTTTCTTGTTTGTCATTGTTTATGAATACTACAAAAGATGTTGCAATTTAACTGAAACAAATCAACAAAATGTGTTTAAATGTATTAACTCAACAATTTAACAACTTGACCATATAATAATAACTATATATTCCTAATTATGAATCATAAGTTTTTTTATTTGTAGTTGTGAAGGGAATAATAAATTTCAGGTCAACTTTAGTGGCTGGGAGTTTTACAAACCTTTGTGCTTTGCATACACATAAAAGTAGTCTCCCTTTGCACACAATCGATTATGGAGTTTCACAATCGATTATCTTATTGATTTGCTCAACCAACTGATGATCGATTATAATCGATAATCGGAACAACACTACTGGTCACAATGCCTGCTGAAGAGTTACAGTTCCTAGTAAACTGGCTATGTTGAATGGACAGAACACACACAAATACTACTGTTTTTCTTTCTTTGTAAGTTTTTAATTTTTAAAAAAATGTTAGTGTTCAAAAGCAATACATAGATTTCAACGATAAAACAATATGTACGATAGATGGCCTTAAAAACAGTATTTTCACCGGAAAGTAAAACAAATGAAACTAACCCAGGCAATATGTTCCTCATTCATAGCTTACGTTTCAACTTGATCACAAAGCTTACAGCTTTCAACATAAGTATGGTAAGTCGACAATCTTCATAAGGGTAAGAGGTATACATGGATATAAATATTAATATTTAATAGCAACAATTTGGAGATAGAATTCATCAACACAATGTAAGTTTTCTTACTGGAACATTGGATATTGTTTTGAGAAGCCAGCTGATCGCTTAATTAGAATACAGGAGGGGCCTGATCTAATTTAGAGGGACCTCGAGCATTCTGAATATTCTTTTTATATATTACTAAAGAGCTAGCCATACTTGATCTAATATAAGTAGCATCTGTGGGTTTATACCTGATGGCTATGAATCATTAGCTTACATTGTCGGACTAGACTACCTCTTTTCAGAGTGTAGCAAATGAGTATTTTCCACTAGGCCTACTTCTAAAGTTCTATCTCGGGATAAGACTTTTCCTGTCTAAACAAACAAATTAAGATTTTTAAAAAATAAACTTGCGTGTTATGGACTTATGCTGGATGGCAAAATATACCTCTGTTTTGAGAAACTCTTTAATTTCCACGGCTAGATCGATGCATGCCCTGCTGTCATTTGCCATACTGTTTACTTCGTGCATAAAGGAAGCAAAAAACGCAGAAGTATTCCGACGGCAATAATGTCATAGCTGGAATTTCTTGCTTTAATTAAATCCCGGATATAATGCGTAGAGTACAGTCTGCACTCATTGAGACAAGATTCGACTTAACAAGATTTGCGGTGTGATTGGTTTTGAGCACGAATTAATACGATAGACTTCATATAAAGATAGACAAATAGTCACTTCATTACTTCAGAGAGAGAGAGAGAGAGAGAGAGAGAGAGAGAGAGACGGGAATAATTAAAAATGATTATGCACAAAGGTCAACAATTTACGAAATGTTCACCCATTATTATCTCTGGAGTTTTAAAGATATTACATTATTTTCACTAATACATTTAAGCTAGGCTAAAAATTGAATCACACACACACATACACACGCACACAGAAAGACAAGAGAGTGAATATGTAGGTTTAGGAATTAAAACGTACTGGGTACTTTTATTAAATGCAGGGCAGAGAACCCTGTGTGCCATGTGACTCCAAATCTCCATCATGTTGAGAAATGGATGTTCTCTTTCGTTCTTTCTGTCTGTATCTGTCAGTATTTTTTCCTTTTTTCATATTTATAACCTTTTAAAATATTTAACATTTTATATATAATATATATTAATTTACAATGAGAGAGAGAGAGAGAGAGAGAGAGAGAGAGAGAGAGAGAGATGGTGTAATAAATATGCTTCTATTGCAAATATGCATAAGGATTATTTTCTGCTCTAATTCCAAAAATGTCATGATGTGAAACTGGACTGTCTACCAATCAAGTCCAAATATTCTGCATTATCATATGAAATGTAAATGTTATTACAAGCGGTAGCATTTGCACGCGTAATACTAAATAAGAAAAATAAAATTTGTACCTTTTGTCTTGCCTTTAGAAAAATTCAGTTATAATAAACCTTATAAATAAACTGCAATTTCAAAACATCAACGCCTATTTTCTACTATATTGAAAGCGACTAAAGTTTGACAATGCAAATAGCTTTCTTAAAATTAAAATGTTGCTGGGTAAAATTACCTTTTTGCATAACATTCTCTAACGCTCATTTTAAACACTCTGACACTACCATCTTTTTGTGTGGGACGACCGTATGTCTCTCCATTGCGTTTAACTTTCATGGAATAAAATATATCAGGTTACAATTTATACATACACCGGTTTTCTACAACTCCGCTCGTCGCGCCGAGCAGGAAAATACCATTTCTGCAGGATAATGGGAATAAAATCATGCTTGAAAAATCTATTCAGTTTTGCATGCGTACAATTTTAAATGCATGGCATAAAACAGATATGACAAACAGAAACTGAAATAACTTATCATCTCGACATTCACATATACCGGTGTAAGTTGATCCTGACGACGGCTCTGTTCTTACAAACGAACAGTTGATTCACCAAGACCACGTTCCCTGACCAGTGTAGAAAGAATGACAGAATTCCTACCCCGGACCCCGATGGGTCCAGGGCCTGTGACCGTCCCCTCGGTCTCGTGGTTCGAATTCATTTTGAATGATCGGCTACTTGAACAGCACCTGTCGCAAGAAAATCCAGGTAATGCAATTAATCAGAGGATGTTAATGTGCCTTAAATGTTGGCTATATAGCTTCTTTATCGTTAGTATATCGGTATAATGGGTTAGTGATGGTAATTAGCGAAATTTAATCAGGCTCTTGTATCAGGCACGTTTTTCCTTTTGTGTTATATTAAACATTCACAATGGAAAATTTGTCATTACCAATTTAAAAAGGTATCCAAACACAAAACTGAAGAAAAATAGAAATCTGGCACTTTTTTCATGAAATCATAGTACATGATGTTTAATTCAGTTTATAATGTTCCACCCATCTTGGCTGGTCTAGTCTAAATATGTACATGTACGTGAATAATGATTTTGTTGGGTATATTTCCTGGAGTGGTCAATTGCAAGGAATATTGATGTAATCAAGGTACATGTATGTTTAATCACTCTATACAATTCATATCATATGCAAAAGTTATAATGCTGGAACTTTAAGTTTGCAATAGATTTCATGAAAAATAACCATAATTTATATTATGGCTGCAATATGAAAGCATCCATTTTGAGATCTCACCGATATTCAACTTTAATTGTCATTACCCACAATTAATGAATTCATTTTATTCCTGATTCTCTTCTTTGAATTTTGTCTTTCAGTCTTAATATGGTTGACTTTTAGCTAAAACATTGATTTCTGTTGATTGATTTTCAAGACATACATATATGTTACATCATTTTAAAGGTGTGCCTTAATATGCGCATTCATTTTTCCCATTGGAAAATTTCAATAATAGAGTTGTATGTATATGTTAAACTTTAGTTGTTTTCATGTACGCCTCACTTTTTCAAATAACAGAAAGTGAGAATTTTTAGTCAAGTTGTGGATCACTTGGATGTGTAACTAAATATGCAGACTGACATGGATAATTTATTTTACATCACTGACAGGATTTTTGGACAGTCAGGTTTTGCAGAAATCATACCTCATTCATAATTATCCAGTGACTCTAATGGGTGTAACACATCGTCATTGATTTACATTAAGGTTTAACGTCATTGTATTCGCTATGTTCCCATTCTTGATACATTAGATGAATGAAATATCCATTTCATTGAAGATTTCACTTTGGTAACTAAAAGACATCCTGCCTACTGCATTATTATATTCGTAAGCAGTGAGTAAGAAATTTTGGTGAGATTGTTCAAATTGTCAAATACTAGTTAACGTTGTTACACTCGCATTGACTCGATTACAAGCACCCATTGAGACTGAGGATGATCCAGTTAAATCCAGTGATCAGTGCAATCAGGATTTAGGGATCAATTATTACTTTTACTGTATAATGGCAACACAATATTTATGGATCAGTTATTACTCACGGTTACTGTATAATGACCACACATAATTTATGGATCAGTTATTACTTATGGTTATTGTATACTGAGTCACTGACCACACAATATTTGGGATCAGTTATCATTCATGGTTACTGTATAATGACATGACTGGAGTGAGAGATGTATGTAAATTCTGGTCACTCAAACCCATTTACAATCATATCCACACAGTTTAGAAATTCAATGTTAATTCATCATAGCTCCGAATTTAAAATGTCATGTTGAGTGTCTGAAATTGCTTCATTGGCAGTGACAGTTGATGAAAGCTACTGAAAATGTCAACACTGCAGGGGGAAATAGCTATACAAGTGAGATATGTTATGCAAATAGTATGTAAAAAGTGAGATATGTTATGCAAATAATATGTGTTATGTCAAATAGCTATTAAAGTGAGATATGTTATGCAAATAGTATGTGTTATGTCAAATAGCTATTAAAGTGAGATATGTTATGCAAATAGTATGTGTTATGTCAAATAGCTATTAAAGTGAGATATGTTATACAAATATGTAAAAAGTGAGATGTTATACAAATAGTATGTGTTATGTCAAATAACTATTAAAGTGAGATATGTTATGCAAATAGTATGTGTTATGTCATGTTATGCAAATAGTTTGTGTTATGTCAAATAGCTATTAAAGTGAGATATGTTATACAAATAATATGTAAAAAGTGAGATATGTTATGCAAATAATATGTGTTATGTCAAATAGCTTTAAAAAAAAGAAATGTTATACAAATACATGTAGTATGTGTTATGTTAAACAGATGGCAAAACATTTCCCCAGAGTTCATGTGGCTGCAAAAAGGCAGTTTTGCTATTGACTGTAATACTGTTATACAACCAACAAAAATTTGGTATTCATGAGTTTTTATTATTTTCTTTGAAAGTTTATACATGATTACAAATTCTCTTTTCTCCATTTGACTCTCAAACATGCCGATTTATCACAGAATAGGGTCCATTGGACCCCCAATTTCAAAGTCATCGGGAAAACAGTACACTTGTTATGCTTCACATAGATGTGTAATAAATAAAATTGATAATTAGAGACAATTACAGTTCTTCCTTTAAATCAGCGCCTAAAAAGAAGTCCTAATGAAATTTTGTGTACTGTGTACTTGTTTTGGGGTGATATTTTTTTCTTTTTTTTTACTACATGTAGTTTGCAAGCTGTGTATACAGGCACGATGATCATCCTTGGTAGTCGGTATCTCTTCAACTGATTTTTATCAGAGTATTAAAGTTGAAATTCAAATGTTGTAAAAGCAAACTAATTAATATCCAACAGTTATCTATAGGTATAGGGTTTTACAGAAATATTAAAGTGAGAAATTTACTTGTCTGGGTGAATTTTCACTAGTCCTGTTTTCACCAGCTGACTGGTGTCAACTCAGACTTTACTAGCCATTGGAATTATTAAAGCTACAATTCCAAAAGGAAATGTAGTATCCTCAGGCTGGTGGACTACAGCTAATTTTTAGCTTCTCATACATGGAATTACCTTAAATTACCATTTTCTGAGTGGCACATAAAGTTTACAAATTGTGGTGCCTTCCTCAGATATGGGAATACACAGCACATCAATAATTTGAGACAATTACAACGACTTCTCATGTGTAGTTTTGCTGTGAATCTTGCTTAAAAAATCAACCAAAAGCATGCAGATAATGTATATTAATGGCAATTCTTTGCTTACTTATGTTTAGCAAATAATTGGGCGGATGTTTGTCTGTCTGTCTGTACAGGTTTGCTTTAAAGCATAGGAACATTATTTATAGATGAATACTTGTCTCCACATAACTGAAAGACTTTGACCATTCCAAAGCATTCCAGGAATTTAAATTGAAGGTAAAAAGGAATCATCACAATTTAAATTTGAATCACGACTATGAAATTGAATGTATAAATATTCCCATATTCTTTTTAAATTGGATGTACAGCAAATTCCCATGCCTAAAATGTGATGTAGCGCACATTTTCGATGTTTTAGTTTGAATCTCTCCATTTATATATAACATTCCGCCATTTGTAGAATGGAGGAGGTTTATTACTCCTCAATTTTGAATTATGTTTTAGGCTTTGATTTTATGTCCAGTGGTTTGTTTAAAATATGTTATGTCTTGAGCAATTTGATTGCTAAATATATATATATATATATATATATATATATATATATATATATATATATATATATATATATATATATATATATATATATATATATATATACACAGTGTTCTGTAATTGATATACAGTAATACAAAGAAAGGCTTATATGTATTAACCCATTTACTGCTAATAGTGATTATCGTGTACTTTTCTTTTGCATAGTTGAATGAGTTGGTTTTACATTTCATAACTGAACTAGAAAGCAAAAGTTAAGTGGTCTTCAAGTCTACATCTCATGATTTCTTCAAGTCTACATCTCATGATTTCTTCAAGTCTACATCTCATGATTTCTGTTCAGATCTCAGTTTCAGCCAAAATTGATAACTTTTCCAAAAAAGAATTGAAGTCTTTTGAAAATGTTAAATGAGGGACCCCACCAATTTAAAGTGCAATCCCTAACAGGACATCTTGTTGTGTTCTACTTTATTAGTTGATCTTTTTTTCATCATAAATTTATAATCTTATAAGAAAAGGTTTGATGAAGGTATGATTTTACAGTTCAAATTTCTGTAAGAAATGGGACTTTGTTCTCAATATTTTTATTCTTCTTGTCTCTTTCTGTCCCCCTCTTACATTTTCTCTCTCTACTGCTTGGAAAAATGATCAAAATGACCGAGTTAGACACCTAATTTGACAAATTGTATTCTAGATCATTTTTAAGAAATGGTAAAATGGAAATAAATATCCCTTGTTTGGTTTTTCGTCATAATTTGTAACCATTTAGAGTAGAATTAACTTAAACCAACCCCGAGTAGCCGAGCAGTCTAAAGTGCTCTCCATAGTGGATCACTGCCATCTCACCTATGTCTGCGTGGGTTGGAGTCTTGGATTCGTCCAGTGTGGGTGTGTGAGAAAGCATGCCAGTAGCTTCTTGTGGGTTGGTGGTTCTTTCCTGAGGTTTTCCCTTGCAAAGTTCCTCATAGACAAGTAGTGTTCATAATTTTGACTGATGGTAAGTAAATTTCAGTTTGTTGCCAGTCAGCATTTTTTATGGAAGGACTAGTGAAGATTCAGCAGTACTAGTAAATTTATTAGTATAATAATACTTAACGCTGTAAAGAAATTTATGTCTAATTCTAGGTCATAGGATACTAATTATAGTACATGTATTCAAGTTTCATATAACATTGTCTATTACATGTTAGTATGTTAATCTAGGATTTTAGATCTATCGTTCTTGTTTCCAGTAACACTGGCTGTTATAATTTAATATGTTATCATTGTGTTTTATAACTTGGATGAATCTTCCAAATTACTTTGGAGATTTTATACTATACATTTTGGATTAAGCAGTGAAAATTGTCCGTAATGTGAATTATGCATGTTGAAAAGAATGCATGTCAAGATATGATATATGATTGTTCTTTGGTTTACTTATATCAGCTGATGGGAGGTGTAGACAGACAAATAGTTGTTAAACAGATAGTTGGTTCCTTTGAAATATACTTTGTGTAAAGCCCAGTCAACTGAAATAGGTTTTTATAAATATGAATGGTAATATCAAGTGTGCCATTTACATGGTACATCAGATTTTGAATTCACACTGAAAGATTAAATACTGAAATAGCAGTATAAATAATGTACCATATGTCATGAAGATATGATATCTGTGGATTCTTTTTGTATAGTAATAATACCTATCTTTAATGAGTTTTTTCAGAGTATTTTAGTATGTAGAGTTTTAGCACAGTACTGGTACTTGTCCAACAAGGCAGTGGCAGAACCAGAAATAAGGGTAAAAAAATTAAAGAAAGAAGTAAAGGAATTTATTTTAATTCATATGTTTGCACAAGCATTTATGGAGTAAATACCCTTATACAGCATTATGGAACATATAAAAAAAAATTGCTTAGTAGTCAGTAAACCACTGATTTAATAAAAGAAGTTTATGTTATTGAAAAAATATACATACACAAGTTGGCAATAGAATGAAAGTCCAGCTCTCCCCGATCTTTAATCTGTCCCTGCCAGGGGCTCCACCTTGCCTGGATATGTTTGGAAACATGGAAGGTACCGGTAGTCATATTAATGAACAAGGTTTTCACTGACTATAAAAATAGATAACTTTTAAATATGCAGATTTTATTTGCATATTGCTAAATATTATGAATAAATAAATAAAATAGAATAAAAAATTGGGATGATCAAAAGTCCCACAATGCCAGTACTTATCAAAGCATCTAAAGTCTGTAGTAGCATAGTTATGTATTTTTCTTCTACTTTTGTACCTATTTTTGTAAACTGTTCTAGTGGCCTAAGTGGTTAGAATATCCACTTCAGATGCAGGAGGTCACTGGTTTGAATCCCGACTGAATCATACCAAAGGCTGACAAAAATGGTAGAAGCCGACGCCTTGCTTGGTTTTCTCAGCATTATGAGGCTAGTGTCGGGACATGGGGAGAAACTATTCATTGATATATTGATGCATCGATACTTTTGCTTAAACAATACACATATCAATACAAGAGACAAAGAATCGATTCAGAACGATACTTATCATATACACGTTTTTTAGTCTTTTTAGTCTTTAGCATTCATGGATAATTATTATTAGTTGCCTTATTATTCTGTAAAATTATATTCCATTGTGAAAATTCTGTTGCTTTCCCAGTTTGGGGTGGGTTGCTCCCAGTTATTTAAATTAATACAGAAGACCCACCCTGGCTCGTTTTTGTCAGAAATTGAAGTAGTGATAGAGAGCTGCAAAGCTCTGAGTTCCCAGTCAGCGGTGCCAACAGTTAAATTAATGAATACACAAATTATGAAATTTAAATAACAATTTAATATAATTCAAACAGTAATCTCTCAAATACAATTTAGCTAAAATCCTATCACTTGACCAAGTGGCTGCCTAGTTCATCCTTTGAATTAGTGTGTGAAATTTTCCCTTCTGTCTTTGAGTCCTACTCATCTGTATGTTTCTTCTTCTCTTTTCCTTTGTCTCCTTCCGTTATCCCTTCAATTTTTCCCTCTGTTCTTCTTTCTCTCTTTGTCTCCCAGAGACTCTGACCAACTGCTTGGGTAATTCCCTCTGGTCCCTAAAACTTCTCTTTTGTGTCCCAGAGACTCGGACCACTGCAATGAGTACTTCCCTCTGGTCCCTAAAACTTCTCTTTTGTGTCCCAGAGACTCGGACCACAGCAATGAGTACTTCCCTCTGGTCCCTAAAACTTCTAAAAAATACATACATAGACATTAGCAAAGCATATTCCTTTTGCTATGTAAACTCACACTAACATTAATATCATCAGATAGGCCCTTACCGTTTTTGGTCACGCATTTGTGTCCATCGAATATACATTCTCCCTGCTAAGTGTAAACGGTATATATATATATATATATATAATCTCAATCTTATTATTTTCAAAACAATATCATATAATCAGATGCATTTCTTTACATTGCACTTCTACAAGTGTACACAGATATGCACATTCATGCGCTGATATATCCATACACATGATACTCCTACAAGTATACATAAATAGGCAAATTCCTATACTAATGTTGCACACCGTAAAATTATACAAAGTTTCAATTCAACATTTGCAAATTTATAATATCTGATGAATACATGCATGAGGAATTACAATATTAGTTTTGCACATCACATAGCTCATATCTCAAAATATGCATGTATATCAAACACTACGAATAAATCAAACTACAAATGGTAATTCTACGTATTAAAGTATATATATATATATATATATATATATATATATATATATATATATATATATATATATATATACTGCAATAATTAAATACACTTACTTTGCAGTAATATTTCACAAGAATCAAGCAAATAATAACTAACCTGTTTTGAAGCTCCTGTTTATTCCCAGAATTAGAATCATTCCAATAACGAATGGTCTTGGAATATTTTTATTTGCATCATGTCTTGCAAAATAATTGTAATACTACTAAAGTTTTTCTTCGCAAGATGATATATTTAAACTTAAGATTCTAATGTCTGGCATGCCAAACTCAATTCCGATTAGAGGTTGGTTCATAATGATCCGACATCACCCCTCCCAACCGCCTGTCAAAGATGTTTACGATACAGTTTGATGATCCCTTGTTCCAAACAACAAATTGTTTCTTATCAGTGAAAAATGTTACATAACTGGCTTTGTCAAAAATAACCCGCGCGTCTCTAGTTTATGGCTATGTCAATTAATTGGCCGGACACCTTCATACATTTTGACGGTGAAAAATTATAGCCTCAGGATCTAACATACCCACGTTGAAATCTGGTTTCTTCTACAACATGACATCCATAAAACAGCATTTGCAGTCACATGCATTCATATTTATCAGTAGACACAAAAAAGACTATTTCAGAATACCCATTCACTGTCTACAATTTAATGCAAAATGACATAGTTTGTAAACTCTGGTCCCCAGCACCCATTCCATGCTAATTATCTTAACCCAGAAGCATGTTCAGCATAAATTTTAAACATGTTCCACATGTATAATAAAGTAATTTATTCATCAATTTAGTAACCACTTTCATCCAAAGTTTCAAGTATCTTGACTCCTTTGGTCAATTTGAAAGCAACTCTACTGGTTTGATGCATAGTGAAATATGTTACACTGAATTCTCCTTTGGGGTTATTGCATGCTCTGGACAAGGTTAAACAGAAACCACCAATCAGAAATCAATGTAGCTTGTCATCTGCATGACAAATAGTATGTATTGGCAGAACAACATAATCCTTGCGAGAATTTCATTAGATATGTCATGTACTTGCGCAGAAAATCTGTCAGGGTGTGCTATTGTGTGAATTGTGTAACATTTGTACGAATTCATGCTTTTGAAGAACAGAGAAATTTGTTGAAAGTCCCACATGTGAAGTATACAATTTTTACTGTTCCACATCTGGGTTCTTCAAGCACGACATGAATGGTTGTGAAACTGAAATCTATTAACACAAAGAGCCCAGGAATAAGCATTATGGCATAGTTTGAAACCATTCATGAAGAAAGTTTTACAAATGCTTGTTTATAATAGGGGCTACCTTATAAACCCAAGTCTGTTTCCCAGTGTGGTTCATTATGATTTAATTCAGCAGATACTTGCAGATGATAGTGATGATGACAATAATTTTTAAATTTATGAAGTATATCAGATTATTGGAGCTGAGAGACTGTTAATGGAGATAATAGTGTGACCAAAATGATCTAAGATAAGAGTCAGATGTACATGCTGGTTGGACAAAAAATAGATGGCATAATTCTTTCAGTGGTCTTTCGGAATTAAAGGGCAGAGTACTAAGTCTAAATAAGATACAGATAACTTAAAGTATACTGCAATTTTAATTATTATTTTTAATTAATCAGTTTCGCCTTGCAGATCATATGCTACAAAATCATATACACTGTACATGTATTCCTGTCAGGGTCAAGATAAATCAAATAAGGGTAAAAATATAAAGTAAGAAGTAAAGGTATTTATTTGCACAAGCATTGATAGACTAAATACCTTTATACAGCATTATGGAAATTTGGCATAGTAGTCCGTAAACCACTGCTTTAATAAAAGAAGTTTATGTTAGTGAAAAAATCCTATTTTGGAGTTAGATGAATACAAAAGATAAAATCTGTGATTTCTGGAAAATTGCATGTAACTGTCACAATGATTAGTTTCCCAACATATTCAAGCTGACAAAGCTAGTTACGGTATGTATATGCCCTGTCAGAAAGAAGCACAAAACAATATTTATTCAAAGAAAATGAGTAGAGTATGCTTAGAAGTAATTGACAGATTAATGCTTATACATCTAGTGGTGACAACTTTTAAAGATTATGATTTCAGTAGAGCTTTAAGAAACTGGAGCAGGAAGAAAGACATATTGAAGTTTAAATAAATAATGACATATGACTGTTTATTCCTCCCCTCCTTTTACCATTTTATAAAGAAGCAGGTCTCCCTTTAGATAAAATCCTGTCATCTCACCTTAATATGTACATGAGGAATAAATATGAAATTTATCTTTTTTATTGTTACATATATTTGATTTAATATATATTTGTCGTAATTTATTGGTTTGTATGTTTAAATATCTTTTTATTAATAATTTATTTATATGTTAAAATAATGTAATTTTGTTTACTGGGGATTTGACTTTTTTAATTTAATTCTTGGATTATTTTTGGATTTGATTCTTAAAACTGTAAGTTATTTTTTTTTTCATTTTTAGTCTTTTTTCAGGGAAATAAATAATTTGTTAAATTTGATAAAGCTTGTTGTTTTCACCTTTTCTGTGTTACTGTTTAATAGAGTGTAAACACATTACATTATGCAGACTTTTAATGAAGGTGCTGATAGAATAAATGAATTAAGGATGGAATGAGTTAGCGGGCAGATTTCAAATTGCTGAAGTTTATCACCTGGTTGTTGTTGTAAGGTTTTAACACCATTAATCTGACATCTTAATGCTGAGCTCCAAGCGAGGCAGCAGTTAGTACCATTTTGTAAGTCTTTGGTTTGACTCGGCTGGGATTGAATCCATGACCTCCCACTCTAACCACTAGGCCACCGGAGCGGTTATGGTTGTTATATATATATATATATATATATATATCAGGGCTTGAAATTAGCGGTAGTCAGCTAGCCTGAGGCTAGTCGATTTCCTGTCAGACTAGTAACTATCATAATGGTACAAGTTCGAATGGCTACTAAGTTTTGTTTATCAACAGTCAGCGTTTGTTTACTCAATACCCTAATGAAGACGTGACTTCAGCATATATTCTGTAGAATCAACACAGTGACCGTTGTAAACACAGTCATAAAATATTAGCATAAGAAGATGAAGTAAATCTCAGAAATGTGTGTTTTTATTACAAGAAGTCATCTGATTTTTTGCTTAACAGCGCCAATTATGGTCCCGTCATTAACAACGGAAGTTTGGTAATTGATATCCTAATTAATCTGACAGCAAATTAAATTAAAAATAACCTTGTATCACACTTTATTCACGCAACCACAGTAACAAACTATAAAACTACAACACAAAAGAACTATTCAAAGAAATAAGTTTGCATGCCTGTTTGTTTCCCTTTTTTTTAACTTGCTAGCCAAACGGGAGACTGCATAATTTACGTTTGCATCAAAATAATTATAAGAATTAGATCAATTTATTATGATCACATTACTGACACTGTCATCATTTCCATACAACTACTTTTTCTGTGACAATAAAAATTGTTTTTATAATTTTCCCATACAAGACTGAACAAATAATTGAATACACGTGGAGATAGCCAAGCAGAATGCCGTACATTTGTTGGGAATTAAAATCTCTCAGCATGGGCATTTAAGATTTGAACATTTTCCCGCTTATTAGTAATTTCAACAATAAGTTGAGGTCCAATTAATTAGGAATGCTTACAACACTTACGCTATTGATGATGAAACCGTAATTGGAGCTATTAAATACAACACGTCGAGTCAGATGGCTTCGTTTGATGGGAAATCATTTTCCGAGGTGAAACTAACATTATCTTTTGATGTTAATATTTTATAGCAGTGTTTACAATAGCCACTGCTTTGATACTGCAGAACATCCGCTTTATTAGCAAGAGGCCATTTAATGGGCGGGGGGCATTTACACGTGTTTTGAAACGTGTTTCTTGCTTGGACTTTTTTATATAAAGGACCCTGTGCCATACCTTTTCTTACTTTAAATAATTCGTGTCAGCTATACTGTAACATCTTGTATTTCAAAATGAGGCACAATTCCTGCCTTATAAGACAAGCAAAATGTGACGTTTTATAGATGTTAAGCCTCCACCAAAAAAGCAAAAATTGAATGAAAATTACATAAAAGAGAGGAATGCAATACTAGTGTGTGACATTGTTTTGTCAACAGGACTAGTAAATTTCTCAGTACACTAGTCCTTCTGGCTACAAAGAAATTTGAGTTAAATTCAAATCCTGTATATATTCCTTTTATTTTTACAGATCCATCACCTACCCAGCTTATAGTTCAATTTCTGCAGCAGGCAGAAGCTGAAATCACTAATAATATCAATGGTAACCAGCTCAAAGAGGGAAATACTCAGGGGCAGGTAACTCCTAACAGTTCACCAGTCCCCTTACTACAGCCATTGGAAAATGGGGAGCCAATGGAAGAGGATAGAAAACCAGAATCAGAAGCAAAAATTGAAGAAGGTAATTTGCCTCAGGTAGTCTCCTACCAAGTTCTACAGAAACATAATAAGAGATTCATACAATTCTGATAAATGTAAGCTGTCTTTAGCACAAAAATTGACTTCACTCAAGAGTTTATACACCATAAAAGAACAATAAAGTATGTCAAAATTCCAAATTAATCAAATGCCAGAATATATACCTCAGTTCCAATCACCCAAGAAAATTTGATAGATTTTTTCACTTTAGTAATATCCTTGATCATCTAATGTTTTGGTTTACCATTTGTCTTTATATTTCACTCTGTCATTGTATTTACTTACAAAGAAAACATATTACATTGCAAGAATAAGTTGGGGTTTTTTTTCTTTTTTTTTTCGTTATTCATTGATTAACTTTGACATCAGCGAGACAGAATTGTTATCACATATGTCAGCATCAGTTTCTGAAAAAAATATTGTGTTGCATCTGAGGACAAGGTCATCATAAGTACAGCACCAATCTAAATTTTATTTTGTCTTTCCATGACAGTGTTGGGGGCATATGGTGTTAACCTTGCTTTTCTTTCCATCTGTCACATGTTGATCAAGCTTGTGTTTAGGTCATGTGATTTAGGTCATGTGATTTAGCATCAGAGTTCCATGAACATGCCTCAGTTTGCAAATTATGAGAATTAAAATTGATTTTAACTCAACCTATTTTTAAAATTATTTCCTTGCATCCTAAACAGCAGCCTTGCGCACAAAAAACAATTTGTGTAGCACAGCTTCTGTATCAAGTTAATATTTGTAATGGTTGCCAATTATACTGACTCAGTGTCTTGTGTTGTTTTCATGTGAGTAAAGATTACCTGCTATTGTGAGTCAACGAGTTTTTTAGTGTTTATGTAATATAAATCAAGCATACCAGTTATTGTGATTTAATGACTTGAATGTGAGTCTTGGTTACCAGTTTGTTTGACTCGATGACTTTTGTGAAATTTTAATTTTAGTCATGTTTACCTGTTATTGTGATTTGAATACCTTTGTGAAGTGTTAAGATAAATTGATGTTATCTGTTATGGTGATTTGAATACCTTTGTGAAGTGTTAAGATAAATTGAGGTTATCTGTTATGGTGATTTGAATACCTTTGTGAAGTTGTAAGATAAATTGAGGTTACCTGTTATGTTGATTTGAATACCTTTGTGAAGTTGCAAGATAAATTGAGGTTATCTGTTATGGTGATTTGAATACCTTTGTGAAGTTGTAAGATAAATTGAAGTTATCTGTTATGGTGATTTGAATACTTTTGTGAAGTTGCAAGATAAATTGAGGTTATCTGTTATGGTGATTTGAATACCTTTGTGAAGTAAGATAAATTGAGGTTACCTGTTATGGTGATTTGAATACCTTTGTGAAGTTATAAGATAAATTGAGGTTATCTGTTACGGTGATTTGAATACCTTTATGAAGTTGTAAGATAAATTAAGGTTACCTATTATGGTGATTTGAATACCTTTGTGAAGTTGCAAGATACATTGAGGTTACCAGTTTGGTGATTTGAATACCTTTGTGAAGTTGTAAGATAAATTAAGGTTACCTGTTATGGTGATTTGAATACCTTTGTGAAGTTTCAAGATAAATTGAGGTTACCTGTTATGGTGATTTGAATACCTTTGTGAGGTTGTAAGATAAATTGAGGTTACCTGTTATGGTGTTTTGAATACCTTTGTGAAGTTGTAAGATAAATTGAGGTTACCTGTTATGGTGATTTGAATACCTTTGTGAAGTTGTAAGATAAATTGAGGTTATCTGTTATGGTCATTTGAATACCTTTGTGAAGTTTCAAGATAAATTAAGGTTACCTGTTATGTTGATTTGAATACCTTTGTGAAGTTGTAAGATAAATTAAGGTTACCTGTTATGGTGATTTGAATACTTTTGTGAAGTTGTAAGATAAATTAAGATTACCTGTTATGGTGATTTGAATACCTTTGTGAAGTTGTAAGATAAATTGAGGTTATCTGTTATGGTGATTTGAATACCTTTGTGAGGTTGTAAGATAAATTGAGAATATATGTTATGGTGATTTGAGTACCTTTGTGAAGTTGTAAGATAAATTAAGGTTACCTGTTATGGTGATTTGAATACCTTTGTGAAGTTGTAAGATAAATTGAGGTTATCTGTTATGGTGATTTGAATACCTTTGTGAGGTTGTAAGATAAATTGAGAATATATGTTATGGTGATTTGAGTACCTTTGTGAAGTTGTAAGATAAATTAAGGTTACCTGTTATGGTGATTTGAATACCTTTGTGAAGTTGTAAGATAAATTGAGGTTATCTGTTATGGTAATTTGAATACCTTTGTGAGGTTGTAAGATAAATTGAGGTTACCAGTTATGGTGATTTGAATACCTTTGTGAAGTTGTAAGATAAATTAAGGTTACCTGTTATGATGATTTGAAGACCTTTGTGAAGTTTTAAGGTAAATTAACGTTACCTGCTGTTGTGACTCAATGACTTTTGTTAGAGTCATCTTTGTAATGTCAAATGTCTGTTATCTGTTTATCCATTAGCACAATTTTTGTTTTGGCTACTCCAAAACCACGTGGAGGATTGCCATGAAACTTTGCATACACATTCATCATGTGGCATATTTGGTTCTAAATGAAAACAGTTTCGCTCTGACATCCAACAACAACAGCAGCCATCTTGAAATTTTGTTATTTCTACTTCTACTGACTTGAAAGACATTTCAGCATCAGATTTCATCAGAATTCTTGTGGCATCTGGCAATATAACCTAGAATATGGCCACCTTGGTGGTTAACTAGAAAATCTTGTTGTTGATAAAAAAAAAATATCAGAGATACTTTCACTTCAGCACTCAGCAGTTAAAAAATAAATGATCTTGGTTTTGGATTATGAAGGATGTGACCTAGTGATTAAAATAGCCCCATGTGGGCCATATCTTGAATCCTATGGACAGATATTGTAACATGGTAGCTAAGTTTAAATAGGTATAGCTAACTGAAGACAAAGTTATTGGGGCAAAATTACCTTACTATTTCTTTTATCTGTGTGACATAGTTAAGAGTATAAGGTACAGTTCAGAGTATAAGGTACAGTTCAGCATATGCATCACAATGTGTACACTCTAGTTCTTGTTCTGTTTGCCCACATGGCAGTGCATGTTGGGTGATATGGGTACAATTCTATTTATAGAAATATGGGAAATTCCTTTTAGCCAGAAAAGCATTATCCGCTTCAGGAGACTCTTGTTTATGGATAGCTACTTCTTCTCATAAAACATTTTGAGTCAGCTGAAGTTACTATAGAAATCCTGTCATAGTCCTTATGAATCTGTTGTTCCATTGATCAACAGCGATAAGGAATAATTTTTTTGGTAGAATAGACTAAGCACAGTTTGAAGACCGTAAAATAATAGCTATTAGGAACTTAAGTTCTCAAAAATAACATCTATTGCATGAGCTATCGTAATATAGGAGTAGATAAAAATATACCTTTCCTGCATGAGTGGTTTTAAATTTATACAGATTTTGTAAAATAAACTTGCTGCTGATTTCAAGATCAAGAGTATTAACATGTCAGCATAAACATTAGAGTGTGTGATTTGAATTTTTAACGTAGCTTTTATAGTAATTTTTCAGTCACTGCAGTGAGGCAGACTAAAATAATGTGTAGCTGACACCAGGCTGGCCAGGCCTAACACTAACCACTTAATTCTGAGCACCTAGCAAGACAGATGTTAGTATGTAATGTATGATGAATGGGAAACAGATTGCCAGAGTTCTTTTCATTAGTGCTTACTTTTGCTTTGACATACATGTGATTCTAGCAGTGGTAAGACTAAAATAATATTTTTTTTAATTCACTCTACCACATATACCATTTTACAGTTTAAATCTACCTCATTCGAAAATTAAAAGACTTTTTGTTTTGTACAAAGTGGAAAAGAAAAGCAGAAACCAGCCAGAACCAGTCTACATGCAATGGGTGCAATGATGCGTGACTGAGTAATCCAATTAAAAAGACTAACATATGTACACTACAAGCTGGCTATTGATTTTCCTTATTGTTGTAATGCGGAGAGTTTAAACCAAATATTTAATGTCTTTTGAGGTGTTATAAATAAATAAGGTATCAGATGCTGTCCCTGAGGCTGATGGCTTTGAATCTATGTATAGGAATCAGCAATCATTTGGCAGAGTTAAGATGAAATTGACAGACTGACCTATGAACAATGTCAAACATGTAAAGAGATACTGTATAAGCAGGACTCGCTTCAAATGGAAATGAACATCATCATTGCTGATCAAGTAAGAGGACTGTGATAGTTCAGTTTGATAATGTGACATTTTTAAGATAATAAAAAACGCACGAGTTAGTTTAAGGAATGCTCCTTTGGCCTATGTGGTTACAGTGTCTGCTTCGGATGCAGGAGTTCACAAGTTCAAATCCCGGTAAAGTTGTTCCAAAGACAAGTAAAAATGGTACTAAAAGCTGCCTCGCTAGGCGTTCAGCATTAAGAGGTTAGTGTTAGGACTGGTCAGCCTGGTGTCAGGATAATGTAACTGGGTGGGACATTATGCTACATCATACATATCTGCTAGACACTAGACACTATCATACTGCAGACATTGTAGCAATATCACTGAAAAATTGTTAATGCTTCATTAAAAATCGAAAAACACTTGTCAATTTACATTTTTATTTAGTTTATTTTCATATATTAAGCACAGCAGTTGTGTTTTGTGACAAACAATAGTACAAACTTAGGGCCCTTTTGGACAAATGTCATTTGAGTCCGGGTTTGCGAAATTTGATTCATGGTTTGTGATGATTAAAGTCACCAGCTCGGCCTTTGTAATAAAAAATTGTCTTTAAACTCTAAATGTGTGTGTGTATGTGTTTGTGTGTGTGTGTGTGTGTGTGTGCACTTCAGGTGATTGATTTGTTTTTTGTCTTTCTATATATTATGATATTATGGGCAGATTGCCTAGATTATCAGTTAAAGAACCTTGAATATTTGAAATTGTATTTAGATGTGTGAAAATTTCAGTGATGCCATTTTATTATCATTCATAGTAGGGAAGCAATATAGACCTTTGATCTGATATTGTCAAATTTGTAATTATGGAATTATTAATAAGAAAAAACTATGAGATAAATTATATTGAATGTGCAGGATTTCCCTGTACAATTTAAGTTGAAACAAGTATTTTATCAAGTGTGGAATGGAGTTAACACCAGACGTGTATTAAATATTCGTGTATTGTTGGAAATTAGGTTTATACCTAGGGTGACTTACATATTGTTTGCTTAGGCTTGTATGGTATTGATTATTCATGCAACAGTAAGAGAAAACATGGTGTATCTTTGGGCTTGATCAAACAGCACAAGTTTCCTGTGTATGCTTGGAGACAATTGAAGTAATTGAAGAGGCCAACTGGGACAAAAACTGCACGGTGACTTAGGTTACCTAGACTTTGTTTGAATAAAACGTTTCCAGTGATTTGTTTCTTGGTTGAGGATAATAATAGGGCACGTTGACCCATGAATGAAAGTCTGTTGTATTGATTTACTG
This sequence comes from Unio pictorum, assembly GCA_030141615.1. Lineage (NCBI taxonomy): Eukaryota > Metazoa > Mollusca > Bivalvia > Unionida > Unionidae > Unio > Unio pictorum. Next base: position 5,983,230 of record JARLTB010000187.1, on the reverse strand, counting down.
TTGTGAAAGAATATATTATTTTTAATCACTATCAATGTTCATAGTGTTTCAAGATGAAACAAATACCATATTTTCCAGTCTGAATATTCATTGACTGCATTTGAGTAGGATTCAGAGATAATAATGTCTCAACACCCAATTTCAAGCCAAGTCATACAAAAATATAGTTAAGGGTGGTGGGCAGTATAAAAGTGTATTTGTTACTAATTTGTTTACAACCAAAATTGCATGGACATGTTGAATACATGTAATTACATTTGGATATGTTGATTGCAGCTCTCTGGACTTTGTCATGCATCTGACATATACAGTGGGAACAGTTTTTGACTGACTATATATAAAATGCCCAAAACAGACATAGTGGTCTTCTGCAAAGCCAAAAGAAAATCATATTCAGATGTGATAATGGCTTTTTATTTAAACCCATACACAGGCATTAACACCAGTGTATACATAGACTCCATTAGGTGTGAAATGACCTTGTGGCTTTGATAAGAAGTACAATGCAACCTTTCAAGAGTAAAGAGGGATTCCAAGCAAACAGTTGCCATTTTAAAATGACAGAAAATAAATTGAAATAATTCCATCACCAGATAGGATTATATGCTGATAACAGCAAACTCTTGACTCCTTCAGCTTAAATATATCTATTTATAAAGTTATATGAGCAGGCATGTGTACAACTTATTGATACAAAGCTACAGCTGCACTATTGATTTCTAAGAAAAAAAGATTGTTTCAGATTTTAAACATGTTGGTAAACTCCATAGTTGTGTAATAAAAGACAGAAAGGGCAACTATAGTGGAATTCATTTTTCTGAGTTGATGATTTGGGGTGGGAATTAGTAATGGTGTGTGGGATTGACTACAACTACTCCTGACAGAAAGAATGTACATTTAAGCATCGCTGGCTTTATTATAACACCTATTATATATATATATATATATATATATATATATATATATATATATATATATAGATATAGATATAGATATATATACCATGTGGACATTAATATGATTCCTTTTTAAACCTTGTTGATTGTAATACGACCACTTTCATGTCGTGTTGACTTTAATGTGACCCCTTTTTATACCATGTTGACTTTAATATGACCCCTATTGTATACCATTGTTGACTTTAATGTGACCCCTATTGTATACCATTGTTGACTTTAATGTGACCCCTATTGTATACCATTGTTGACTTTAATGTGACCCCTTTTTATACAATTGTTGACTTTAATGTGACCCCTTTTTATACCATGTTGAATTTAATATGACCCCTATCTTATACCATGTTGATTTTAATATGACCCCTTTTTAAACCATTCTGACTTTACTATGACCTCCTTTTATACACTGTTGATTTTAATGTTACCCCTATTTGATACCATTTTGACTATAAGATGACCCCTTTTTGTACATTGTTTACTTTAATATGACCCTTTTTATACCATGATGACTTTAATATGACCCCTTTTATACTAAGTTGATGTTTAATATGACCCCAATTTATACCTTGTTGACTTTAATTTGACCCATTTTTATACCATGTTGATTTTAATATGACCCCATTTTTATACCATGTTGACTTTAATTTGACCTCATTTTATACCATTTGAGCTGAAATTTAAATTTTAGGTGATTTAATATGATTTAAATTGTTCTCTTGTATACTAATTAATTCAGTGTTACATATTTACATTTCATTTTGTTTCTTTTACAGAGTACTTCCAATTTAGCTTAGTAACTTAAGCAAAGATTATTGTAATGCCAATTTTGTTTAATATTTTTCAAAAAGTATTTTATACTTCACTTGTCATGGATATGAACTAGATCCTGATCCTTCACTTGTCATGGATATGAACTAGATCCTTGTTCTATATTACTACACTTGTCATGGATATGAAGTAGATCCTGATCCTTCACTTGTCATGGATATGAACTAGATCCTTGTTCTATATTACTACACTTGTCATGGATATGAAGTAGATCCTGATCCTTCACTTGTCATGGATATGAACTAGATCCTTGTTCCATATTACTACACTTGTCATGGATATGAACTAGATCCTTGTTCCATATTACTACACTTGTCATGGATATGAACTAGATCCTTGTTCTATATTACTACACTTGTCATGGATATGAACTAGATCCTTGTTCCATATTACTACACTTGTCATGGATATGAACTAGATCCTTGTTCTATATTACTACACTTGTCATGGATATGAACTAGATCCTTGTTCCATATTACTACACTTGTCATGGATATGAACTAGATCCTTGTTCCATATTACTACACTTGTCATGGATATGAACTAGATCCTTGTTCTATATTACTACACTTGTCATGGATATGAACTAGATCCTTGTTCCATATTACTACACTTGTCATGGATATGAACTAGATCCTTGTTCTATATTACTACACTTGTCATGGATATGAACTAGATCCTTGTTCCATATTACTACACTTGTCATGGATATGAACTAGATCCTTGTTCCATATTACTACACTTGTCATGGATATGAACTAGATCCTTGTTCTATATTACTACACTTGTCATGGATATGAACTAGATCCTTGTTCCATATTACTACATTTGTCATGGATATGAACTAGATGGGTAAATAAGATAAATTCTGATAGATGGGTGTTAATGTGATACATTTTGATAGATGGGTTAATATGATAATTTGAAGAGATGGGTTAATATGATAAATTCTGACAGATGGGTTAATGTGATGAAAAAAAATTCTTTAATCTCTTTCTGATCATAAAGCATATGACAAGGGCAAGTTTTGTACTAAATTATTTACTGCAAATCTTTGAGCATTGATAAGTGTTTCAAGTGAAGATTGATTTGACATGCAACCAGATCATGGCAATAGATTGTCTCCAGGGCAGAAAAATCTCTTACGTAAATCATCAAAAGTCTTTCATAAGAACTAATCATCAAAAGTCTTTCATAAGAACTATATCCTGATTTCATTCCTTTGGTCACATCAAATATTGCCAGGATATTAGTGTGATGTCCTTACAGACCTAGATTTATGTACAAAACTTCTTAGCTAACATCTTAGAGAGCGGGTTAACAAGTTCAAGACAATACACTTTTACCTGGTTCTTATGAGACAGTTAAGATGACAGAGATTTATGAATGTATTCACTGTCAGTTACATGTTATATGCTGTTCATTATTTTTCACCCAATGTCTGACAAATATAAAGAAATATTTACAAAGTAATAAATTTAATTTTTATTACTAGTAAAATATTTCATGTTCTGGAATCAAATGTATGATACACATGATCCTGTTCTTTTTTTAAACTTTATTGTTGATTTATTATCAACCAGCATTTATTTTAATAATTTTCTGAATTGTTTTTATTATCAAATTATAATTTATATAACCTTGAAATAAATTAAATCTTTGTTGCCATAATGAAATAATGTTACACTATATTATTCACACACCGTCGCGTTTGTTTATACACTTCTATTGATTCTAAGAACAAAAAGCACCAAGGATATAAAAAATTCACAAAACTTAGTCATGTAACTCATTCATTTGTAATTTCTAACATGATTGTTACCGTTTGGTCTCATACACTGTCAGCTTGTTGTTTCGAATCAAGCAGTTTTTTTTTTAACGCACCATTTTTGCATGGGTGAGTCTATGTTGACAAGCAACAGAAGTGATATAGTTTATCATCACTGACTAAAAATTGTCAGGAAATTTAGAAGTCCATGCTGAGGGTGCAACACTGCAATTGCATATTAGCAATATTCTGCAGTGTGGAGACAGATCTCAGATTTTTGGAACTGTCTCATCGTCTTGCATCTTGAGTTTCTTTTTTTTAGCTCTTCTGGTCTGTGCGATTGTCTTTAGTCTATCCATCTGTTATTACATATTTTTAAAATTACACTTCCTAAATTTTTGAGAGGATTGCCATGAAATTTTACACACATGTTCATCTCATTGTCTTGTTAATATGGTACCACTCAGATGTCCAGATTTATCTATCACCATTTCCAAACTGTATCCTTCACTATGCCATCTGCATTTGGGTCACAGCTGAACTCCCAGATTAATCTATCACCATTTCCAAAAATGTATCCTCCACTGTGCCATCTGCATTTAGGTCACAGCTGAACTCCCAGATTTATCTATCACCATTTCCAAAAATGAATCTTCGCTGTGTGATTTGCATCTGGTTCAGAATTGAAGTCCTTCACTCATGTATCGCGGTGGTGAAAATACATCCTCTACTGTGCCATACACAAATGGGTCAGAGTTGAAGTCCCAAGGTCATCTATTGTAGTAGTCGAAATGCATCCTCTACTGTGCCACTCATAACTAGGTCAGAGTTGAGGTCCCAAGGTTATCTTGTAAGAAGCCTCATACACTTGCATGCCCAGTTTGTTACAATGGATAATTAATTGCTGCCATGTGAGGCTTTCCAGCAGATTTAAAAGCATTCTATATTTTTATTCTTTCAGACAAAGTAGCAAGTAGTAGAACCACACCCATACCTCCACAGGAAAACCGAAAGGTGCGTGCCCTGAGAATCTTGGCCCTCAAGGTTGCTGCCTACCTGAAATGGAACCTAGTCACACTTGTAAGGGGGTGAGTGTAAACTTGCAAAACACAAACAAAATATCACAAACTCAAACTCTCATTTTTATGTCCTCATCAACACAAACACTTTGTTTCTGTTCAGTAAATGAAAATGCCTTCATAAGATATACCAAATAGGGTACAAATCTTACATTAAAAATAGGGTTTCTAGTTGATTTTTCTACCTACATATTTAAGTAAATCATATGTTTTTCGCTTGATTAATTTTCATTTCTTGGATGTGTTTATAAAGTATAAAGAAAACCAACAGGGGATTGAGTGTGAAGTCAAAAGCACTGGCAAAACAGTGGTTTTATCTTTAGTTTGAAGTCTTGAGAGTCAGAAGTATGAACAACACAGTGTTTTGTCTATAGAGATTGATGCAAGTCGAAAGCATAGTAAAATGGTGCTTTTGTCTTTATTTGAAACCATGAGAGGAATTGGATCTTAAAAATGACTCAGAAATGAGTCAAGTACATCTTAGACTTGATGAGTCAAGTACATCTTAGATTTGATGAGTCAAGTACATCTTAGACTTGATGAACCAAGTACATCTTAGACTTGATGAGTCAAGTGCATCTTAGACTTGATGAGGCAAGTACATCTTAGTCTTGATGAGTCAAGTACATCTTAGACTTGATGAGTCAAGTACATCTTAGACTTGATGAACCAAGTACATCTTAGACTTGATGAGTCAAGTACATCTTAGACTTGATGAGTCAAGTACATCTTAGACTTGATGAGTCAAGTACATCTTAGACTTGATGAGCCAAGTACATCTTAGACTTGATGAGTCAAGTACATCTTAGACTTGATGAGCCAAGTACATCTTAGACTTGATGAGTCAAGTACACTTAGACTTGATGAACCAAGTACATCTTAGACTTGATGAGCCAAGTACATCTTAGACTTGATGAGTCAAGTACACTTAGACTTGATGTATCAAGTACATCAGACTTGATTATTCTGTATTAAGAAGTGACAAGTCATGCTGACAGTTTGAAAGACGTGTTACTTTCAAATTGTCTTTGTCATTTAAGTTCCTGTGGCTCTTATTATATTTTGTATACAATGTTTATCTTGAATCAATATACTTGTACTATTTATAGAAGCACACGGCTTCCACATGACCTAATTTACTGAAGGATTTCACAAGCTATACTATATATGGCCTGAAAACGCCATGTTGATTTTTAGCTTTGCTGCAGTGCGTGCATAATTTTCTACAAATGAATACTGCCAGCCCATTTTCGTTCATTTTAAATGTCCCGTTGTTATGGTTGAATCGGCCATTTGAAGTCCTAAATTTCATAGCTGTTGTAGCCAGTGACTATTTCAGTGTTTTTTTTATACTCTTAGGGTTCCAGCCTCCCTGCTGCAGACACTGCTTGTGGAGTTGATGAAAATAACAATTCCAGCTGGAGCCGAAGCCGCAAAATATTCCGTTGTGGACCTGGACTCAGTATCAGATGAGGCAGCATTTGCAATCCAACTGTATCATAGATGGTATGTGATATGTAATGTTAAATGTGATATATAATGTTAAAATATGATATGTAATGTTAAATGTGATATGCAATGTTAAATGTGATATGTAATGTTAAATGTGATACGTAATGTTAAATGTATTGTTAAAATGTTATATGTATTGTTTAAATATCATATGTAATGTTAAAATATCATGTAATGTTAAAATATCATATGTAATGTTAAAATATCATATGTAATGTTAAAATGTCATATGTAATGTTAAAATGTCATATGTAATATTAAAATGTGATATATAATGTTAAAATATCATATGTAATGTTAAAATGTCATATGTAATGTTAAAATGTGATATGTAATGTTAAAATGTGATATGTAATGTTAAAATATCATATGTAATGTTAAAATGTCATATGTAATGTTAAAATGTGATATGTAATGTTAAAATATCATATGTAATGTTAAAATGTCATATGTAATGTTAAAATGTGATATGTAATGTTAAAATATTATATATAATGTTAAAATATGATATGTAATGTTAAAATGGGGTACAATCTCACTTGATTTGATGTATAGTAAAGTCTTTTATAACTAGCTGATTTTTTATGGTAAGATTTTACATAGTCTTTAAGTTAAGGTGGACTTAGAAGACATATTTTTTGGTGTCAAAACTTCACAAGGTTTAATTTTGGAATAAGATTGGTATATTTCTTTTCTGATGTTAATGGCAGATATATGTAATTTTAAGGTACCAAAAACAAATGTATTCTAACTCGGTGCTTTTCCACAAATTAAAATATGGTTGTTTTTGTACCACAAGATGAAATGTATCTTGCATTAAAATAGGTAGGTAATATGTTGAGATGTCATATTTTCTACTTCCACAATGAAATAAGTCCAGTATTACTTTTTGGAAAATAACATTTCCTCCACTTCACACAACTTTCTAACTTCTCCGATGTTTGGAACAAAAGACATTTAACAGTTTGTTTTAATGTTTTGCATTTGACAGTCATGATAAAACTGGTAGTAATATATTGGTAAATTCATCGATAGCTAATTGCTATTTGAGGAAATTTAAAACAGAAAAAAATAATAGTGGAATGTTAATTGTAATTTTCTGTTTTCAGGTGCATATTGGCCATTGTAAGGGACAGCTTTCCAATCAGACCAATTAAAACATTCATGCAGATGTAAGTTTTTTCTGAGACATAATTCATGGTTTGAGAATGTTCAATTCTCATGAAATTTACAGAAAAAAAAGTTTAATAATGTATTTTTTTGGCAAGCCTTTGCCTGAACATGAATCAAGTACAAATGAAAGATCCCAGTTTTCAGATGCTTCATAGTGTGACAAGCTTACTTGTTTGTCTCCATGAAGTTATCATCCAATTTTTTTGACATTACATGTTCATTTAATGTGATATGATGACATGGTGGCCTTGTTTAACTTTGTGAAGTAATTACCCAATGTTTTTGACACTGGACATGTACTGGACATGTACCTGATATGTTGTGTAGTAATTACCCATTGTATTGAAACTGGACATTGACCTGATATGATGTGTAGTAATTATCCAATGTTTTGACACTGGACATTGACCTGATATGATGTGTAAGAATTATCCAATGTTTTGACACTGGACATTGACCTGATATGATGTGTAGGATGTGACATACTTGTATGACCTCATGAATTATTTATCCAGTACTTCTGACAGTAAACATGTATCTAGTTTGTTACACAACTGTGACAAACCTCATATGACTGCATAAAGTAATTATCCAATGCTTTTGACATCTCACATGCATCTAATGAGATGTAATGCTGTGAAATACTTACCTTGTATGACCTTATGAATCATTATAAAATGTTTTTGATGTCACACATTTATCTAATGTGATATAATGATGTGACATACCTTGTCCTGACACAGAAGGTTTCCCATTTTCTAATAGAGAGTGCTGCATTTGGGACATGTAACAGGAGTGAGAGAGTGATATGTGTGTGCATATGTGTGTGTGTGTGTGTGTGTATATATATATATATATATATATATATATATATATATATATATATATATATATATATATATATATATATATATATATATATATATGATTGTTACAACTTACAGCCTCAATGAATGACCAGACAAGTTAACCCTGTTATATGATCTATCATTGTGTTATGTCCCTTTAACCCTGTTACATGATCTATCATTGAATTCTGTCCCTTTAACCCTGTTATAGGATCTATCATTGAATTCTGTCCTATTAACCCTGTTATATGATCTATCATTGAATTGTGTTCCTTTAACCATGTTTTTGGATCTATCATTGAATTGTGTCCCTTTAACCTTGTTACATGATCTATCATTGAATTGTGTTCCTTTAACCATGTTATTGGATCTATCATTGAATTGTGTCCCTTTAACCATGTTATATGATCTATCATTGAATTGTGTTCCTTTAACCATGTTATTGGATCTATCATTGAATTGTGTCCCTTTAACCACGTTATATGATCTATCATTGAATTGTGTCCCTTTAACCATGTTATATGATCTGTCATTGAATTGTGTCCCTTTAACCACGTTATATGATCTATCATTATGTTGTGTCCCCAGTGTTTGTGAAATGTAACTCAGTATTTTAAATTGTAGGCCTAAGTATACTAAAAAAAATAAAATAAAAAAATATAACATCAATAATACTTATGTATATGTCATATACTAATAAATTTATATAATTTTTGGAGAATTTAAAAAAAATAAGTTTCCAATGTTATATGATTTTGATTAGAAAAAAAAACTATACAAAATTTGTGTGCATACATTTTTTGTATCTTTGGGTAGTATTATGTGCAAAAAGTTAATTAATACAAAACCACAGAATATAAATTAATTAAAAATGTGTATGTACATACCACCCATGATTGGCAGCAAGATATGCCAATGCGACATCATTATATTGGAAAGGGAATTAATTCAGTCATCTCAAAGTAAATGGATTGAGCCAACATGGCATGGCCCAGTGATAATTAAATTTTCTTAATTATCTACATAGCTATAACTTTGAAAATCAGAACACTTAATGAGGAATGTTGTACTGATAATAAGTTTGAAGGGCTGATTCTTCATTTAAAGGGTATACTGAAATTGTTTCACAAACTATTTTGCACATAATTTTAATTAATATACACTATAGTACAAGTCACATGGGTCATGTATGTGCATTTACTCATTTTAAATTAAATATAAATTGTTCTTTTAAAATGAAAACTTATTTTCTTTAACCATAATTTAAAACTAACTTTTTTAACCACTTAATGTCATATTTCATAATTCATTTCAATCTTGATTTATGATCAGCACCTTAGCTGTCATCAAGAAACCTCCAGATGGAAATTATCAATCTCTACAGTCGTTTATAATGGTGGCCATATACCTGACTTGGGTCAAAACAAGAGCGTGTCGATTGTAATTGTCACATTCAAGGGTTGTATGAATTTGTTTATCGTTATGGATAGCTTTCATTGTAACACAACGCACGATATTCTATCCAGATCGTACTGGATCATACCTTTAGGTTCATTTTGTCAAAAAATGTCTACTTCAACATTGATTTTGATTTATGTACCTCTCAGGGCATCTAAATAATGACCTTTCAAAGGAATATGTATGTATACAAATCCAAATGAAGTGTAGAATCAAATTCTAAAAAATGACACCCATTACTGATATAGTCTATGTTGAATACCTACATGACCTGTGTGTACTATCATGTGGAAACATATTGTATTATTTTTTAAATATTTTTGGGGGGAATTTGTTTAATTTCCATTGCAATCATTTGTGGTGATGTTGTAACTTTAAACAGAAGAAGGCATTCCTTAACTATTTTCCATTTGCAGAGACAGATTGGCATTAAAATGGCAAAACAGAGTGAAAATTGGTAAAATATTAATGTGCAATTTACTTAAAGTACAAATTCATAACAAAAATGTACATATTTTGACAGGAGGTCCTAAATGATTGAAAATTTTCATTTATACCTATCTGATGAAAGTTTGATTATTTAAATGATTTGAACAGGTAATGTTTGCAGCAGTGGCAATTTGATTTGGTTCCATCATTCTTCTGTCATTTCTTCCAGCCATCCCAAGAAGCTTGTTTGCAAGATAGTTAATAGGTCATACAACATAGAGGAATACAATTTGATTGCCTTTATTTATATGTCGACTACTCATTTTCAGGTCATTACTGCAGTTTTTCAGATGTTTATCAATTTTTATACATTTTTTTATTTTTGACTCTTTGGAAAGGAGATGTAACTTATTTTTGACACTACAAAATATGATTACAGTTGACTCCGGTTAATTGCACACCCTCGGGCCCATCACGAGACCGTGCAGTTATCCGGAGTGTGCAGTTAACCGATGTGCAGTTAAGTGGAGTTGACTGTAGTAGAGGTAGATGACCTGAATTAGATTTTTATGACATTTTAACAGTTTGTACACATTTTAACTTTAGGGACTTAGACATTTTGGTCTGCAAGCACAAATCTAGTGGGATTTTATAAACTGAATGGCAACTGAATGAGGCACAAGTAAGATAAAATCATTTCTTTACTTTCCATAGACCAGGACCGACTGATGTGCTGATGACCTCAATGCAGTCAGAAGTCGTCATCAAAACAGTAAGATATTGTTTATAATTTAGGTAAATTTTAAAGAATACTCCGATAAAAACCAATTTTGTAATTGTAGATAATTTGAAGAGCTCAATCTTTGAAGAAATACAGTTTGTCTTGCAGCTTTTTATCGATTGGTGTAAAACTTTTTACGTTATATGGTTGTCATTTAAAGATGCAGATAAAAACTTTATCATCCGTTAATTTTTTTAGAATCTGCTGCCCACTTTGACTTGTCTCCTTCATGGGTTAGAAGTGGGGTGCTCCAGAGGCAAGGATCTATTTATTTGAGCCACTTGCTCACCATTCCTTGAGTTTTCATTGCCATTATACTATATCATTAGCAACATTTATTGGAGTTACGGTCCTTGTTTTTGACCTGAAGAGACAGCCATAAATTAGCTGAATATTTATATAGATGAAAGATTTATACATGGCTGCTAGAAAATATTTCTTGTATACAACTTTCACTACTTGGTGTATGTCAGCAGCTGAGGGAAAAATCTGCCATATCTGTTGAGAACCTCCTGCGATGTTTGAACTGTGGTCGTATGATTCGCATGCCAAACTTTGCCAGTATGACTCTCCCATCTGAAGACCAAGCAGAGCCAGAGTTCAAATGGAATCAGGGCGATACCATTCATCCGAAAGAATTTGTCTGTCAGGTCAGTAAACTGGAATTGATGATCATTTCAGTATTGAAGAATTCTTTGGTTGGGTGGATTGGGTAATTTCATTAATTTGAAGTCATTTTTCTGTTAAAAAAAGTTAACAAGTACAGGAGAATATCAACACTAATTCCTAAATATTGGTAGAACTCACTTGTCCAGGAAATGCTGTAGTGTAACTTGGAACAGTGGAATAATAGAACAAAAAGTTGTATCAGATGTCAAATCTGACAAGGTCAAACCATATTTCCACACCATTCTGTGAATGCATCTCTAATTATAATATTATGAATTTGATTTCTGGATTGCTGAGGAAATTACATGACCACTAGAGTGCATCAGACATTCTATACAAAAGTTGCCATTTAGATTCCTTCAAAATATTCTTAGACAGCGCACACACAGAGTGTCTTCCATAGTAAACTATCTCTCTGTTCTTTGACCAAATAAATGGTATTATTCATGCTGTGTTTTGGAATGCTTGTATTTGTTTCCACCTTTACAGAGTCTAGGCAGCTAATTAAGGCAGTTGTTTTTTAAACTTTTTCATCATGACCCAACATTTATGTCATTTAGCTAGATTTTTTGTTAGATCTTTAATATTGCAATCCGTTGAAATCAGCATGGCAACCCAGTGCATTACATTATGCAACTCAGTATTGGGTTGTTAAACTGTAGTATGGCAACCCAGTGCATTAAGGTATTCAAAACATTTTGTTTGCATTAATTGATATACAACTTGTGAATTTTTTTGGGATTTATTTTCCAATTTTTTGTTTTTGTTTTGACAGTTGTCCTATGATCTAGGAACATTCTATTTCTACCAGGAAGCATATACACAAGCTCTTGAGATGTTTAAAAAGACAAAGGAGGCCTTAGCACAGGTATGAGTATTTCTGTCTATTGGTTTACAGAGTATTTCTGTCTATTGGTTTGCAGAGTATTTCTGTCTATTGGTTTGCAGAGTATCTAATTTGTCTTTAAGTATGTCCTTGTATACTTGTACCAGTGATGAGTGGTAATGTGTCATCTCTGAGCTTATCCTGTATATACTTGTACCATCAATTATCAGTGGTAATGTACCATCTCTGAGCATGTCCTGTGTGTGTATGTATGTGTGTGTGTGTGTGTGTGTGTGTATATATATATATATATATATATATATATATATATATATATATATTTTATTTGTACCCATGATTAGTGGTAATGTACCATCTCTGATCATTTGATGTATATACTTGTACCCATGATCAGTGGTAATGTACAATCTCTGATCATTTGATGTATATACTTGTACCCATGATCAGTGGTAATGTACAATCTCTGATCATTTGATGTATATACTTGTACCCATGATCAGTGGTAATGTACAATCTCTGATCATTTGATGTATATACTTGTACCCATGATCAGTGGTAATGTGCCATCTCTGAGCATGTCCTGTTTATTCTTGTACCCATGATGAGTGGTAATGTGTCATCTCAGAGCGTGTCCTGTTTATTCTTGTACCCATGATCACTGTTAATGCACCATCTCTGAGCATGTCCTGTTTATACTTACCTATGATCACTGGTAATGAATCCTCTTTATTAGCCCACCATAATTCAGTGCATATCAAATTATGATGCCATGTCATTCTGCTTGTCTGTTCTGTTTGATTTCCATACAATAGCTCAAGGTCCCCAGTATCTACCCTTACCAAACTTTTGGGGTAGCTTGCATTTCAGGTAGGAAGGTCCCCAGTATCTACCCTTACCAAACTTTTGGGGTAGCTTGCATTTCTGGTAGGAAAGGAGCCTGTCTGCTTTAAGGTCAAATGGTAAAAGGTTCAAGGTCATTGTGAATGAAGAAAACGAAAAATCATTTCAACAGAAAACTTTAACTATTTTGTCAGATACCTTAACCAAACGAATTTATATAATGGCCTGTTGTCTGTCCTCAAAGGTCGATCAGTTTGCACAACTGTTTTATTGCTACTCTTCATTAGCTACTTAAAAAAATTGCCATGAAACAGTACACACACATTCATCCTAAGGTCTAGGTAATTATTGTGCTGCTAAGACATCCAATAGACCACCATTGTTTCTGCTTGATCCTAAATGAAAATGTGGACATCTTGAAAATCTTGTTATTGCTATTCCTGTTGAATGGATGGTGATATGTACATAAGAGTTTCACTAAAAGACATCATGGTTGGTGTTTAACGAAACTGGTGCCAATCTTTCAGCCAGCATGGACAGAATGGCAGCCATCTTGAAAATTGTTGAATTGCTTCTTCTGAACATAAAGTCATAATGACAGGACTTTTTCATCAGAAGACATCTTATGATGTCTGGTTGAGCCAAATATGGTTTAGATGGACATTAAGTATGAACTAGTTGGACATTCAATATTGACACCACAGTGGCCATCTTGAAACTCATTTTTTATATTATGAACAGTTAAATATTCCAGTGTACTGTAACATTGATGAAGGGAGACTAAAAAATACTGCTCACACTATATTATGAACATTTCAGTTAAATGTTCCAGTGTACTGTAACATTGATGAAGGGAGACTAAAAAAACTGCTCCCACTATATTATGAACATTTCAGTTAAATGTTCCAGTGTACTGTAACATTGATGAAGGGAGACTAAAAAATACTGCTCACACTATATTATGAACATTTCAGTTAATGTTCCAGTGTACTGTAACATTGATGAAGGGAGACTAAAAAAAACTGCTCCCACTATATTATGTACATTTCAGTTAAATGTTCCAGTGTACTGTAACATCGATGCAGGGAGACTAAAAAAAACTGCTCCCACTATATTATGTACATTTCAGTTAAATGTTCCAGTGTACTGTAACATCGATGCAGGAAGACTAAAAAAAACTGCTCCCACTATATTATGTACATTTCAGTTAAATGTTCCAGTGTACTGTAACATCGATGCAGGGAGACTCAATGGCTACTCTGTAGCCAGTAGTACATTTGTGGGTAACGATGAGTCTCTACCAACACAGACAGCTAGTTTATATGACAGGGCGGAGGAGTGTAGAAGAAATGACTACAAGGTAAGTTATCTGGTTTATTAGTAGATAGCCTCAATGATAAAGTAACAGTTTGTACATATATTGAAACATGTAGTCTCCTTAGGAATAGTAACAGTTTGTACATATATTGAAACATGTAGTCTCCTTAGGAATAGTAACAGTTTGTACATAGACTGAAATAAGTAGTGATAATAGTAACAGTTTGTACATATATTGAAACATGTAGTCTCCTTAGGAATAGTAACAGTTTGTACATGGACTGAAATAAGTGGTGATAATAGTAACAGTTTGTACATAGATTGAAATAGGTAGTGATAATAGTAACAGTTTGTACATAGATTGAAATAGGTAGTGAGAATAGTAACAGTTTGTACATAGACTGAAATAGGTAGTGATAATAGTAACAGTTTGTACATAGATTGAAATAGGTAGTGATAATAGTAACAGTTTGTACATAGATTGAAATAGGTAGTGATAATAGTAACAGTTTGTACATAGACTGAAATAGGTAGTGATAATAGTAACAGTTTGTACATAGACTGAAATAGGTAGTGATAATAGTAACAGTTTGTACATAGACTGAAATAGGTAGTGATAATAGTAACAGTTTGTACATAGATTGAAATAGGTAGTGATAATAGTAACAGTTTGTACATAGACTGAAATAGGTAGTGATAATAGTAACAGTTTGTACATAGACTGAAATAGGTAGTGATAATAGTAACAGTTTGTACATAGACTGAAATAGGTAGTGATAATAGTAACAGTTTGTACATAAACTGAAATAGGTAGTGATAATAGTAACAGTTTGTACATAGACTGAAATAAGTAGTGATAATAGTAACAGTTTGTACATAGACTGAAATAGGTAGTGAGAATATTAACAGTTTGTACATAGATTTAAACAGGTAGTCTCCTTGGGAATAGTAACAGTTTGTACATAGACTGTAATAGGTAGTCTCCTTGGGAATAGTAACAGTTTGTACATAGACGGAAGTTGTAAGTTAACATTGTTGGCTGTTGTTAGTCTAGGTATAAAAGATGATGGTAATTATGAAATAAGGGTTATTCTGTATTAATATATTTAGAGAAGGGGAAGACACTTATCAATTTTTTTTAGTCATGTGATTTGAAAATATTATTTATTTAAAATTTCTTTATTTATTGGCTTATTACTGTCAGTTCTTTGGTGTTGGTGATATTGCACCCAAAAAATTCGCATTCCCCTTGGCTCTCAATAGGAAGATTAAAATTGGACTGACATAAGGCAACACACACAACCTCAATTATTCAGATTTACAAATTGACCATGGGCAAATAGGATATGTTTTGGTTGTGCTTATTCAGCGCTGCTATGACTAAATAATTACATTTTAATTTACTTTGTGTCAGAGATTTCTGATAGTGAGAGCAAGGGTATTGTTTTAGAAAATACACCATGAAGCTACCATAAGAAACAAAAAAACATTAATGTATTTCCAGTAGGCAGGTGTATTTCATTTTTGTGGTTCTAATATTATGTATTAAGGAGTCAGTTGTTAATTGTACATCAGGTATTGCATTAGAAAATGCATCATGAAGATAACATAAGAGACAAAAAACATTAATGTATTTATAGTAGGCAGGTGTATTGCATCTTTCTGGTACTAATATTATGTAATTGAGAGTAAAATGATATTTATATACGACTTTTTCGGTTAGTCAGTGTTTTATATCATATGTACAAAAGTTGAATAAGCTGTATATTTTCAGGGTTTTATTGATATCCTGATAGAAGACAACCTCAAGCAGGAGTTAAGTTCTTCCTATCGCAGTGATATTGAGGATGACCTGGCTTCTCGTGAAGAGTTAGTAGTATTATGTCTTCATTAATAATAGTGATAGTGAATGTAGATTTGGTAAAAACAGTATTTTTCATAGCAAACACTTCAAATTCCTTGTTGTTGACCGGTATTACTAGAAATATGTGAATTGAACACTTATGCACATAATCCCTTTTGCTTGAATGACTGGTATGCAAAATTTTGCCAAAGAGTGACAGATGGACAGAGGGATGGGCATGTGTATATAGTATGTCCATGCAACATTGCTATAGAGGCATGTGTACAGATTATGCCTATTCAACATTGCTGTAGAGGCATGTGTACAGAGTATGCCTATTCAACATTGCTATAGAGGCATGTGTACAGAGTATGCCTATTCAACATTGCTATAGAGGCATGTGTACAGAGTATGCCTTTTCAACATTGCTATAGAGGCATGTGTACAGAGTATGCCTTTTCAACATTGCTATAGAGGCATATGTACAGAGTATGCCTTTTCAACATTGCTATAGAGGCATGTGTACAGAGTATGCCTATTCAACATTGCTATAGAGGCATGTGTACAGAGTATGCCTATTCAACATTGCTATAGAGGCATGTGTACAGAGTATGCCTATTCAACATTGCTATAGAGGCATGTGTACAGAGTATGCCTATTCAACATTGCTATAGAGGCATGTGTACAGAGTATGCCTATTCAACATTGCTATAGAGGCATGTGTACAGAGTATGCCTATTCAACATTGCTGGAGTTAAATGTGTACAGAGGCCATACTCATAAATTGGACTTATTCCACAGTATATATTATGCAAACAAATTACTTTTTAAAGATGCATTGAACTTTGAACTTTGACCCTGATTGACCATAATATAATGTGGTGATGAATCATTATATATAACTGTTTTTCTCAAACTAATATGCAGACCACAGGTGTTCAACAAGGACCATTCAGGTGGTCCATGGAATGGTTGCAATAGTTTGCAATCGGTACAGTCACTGTTACTAAAGATCATTAAGTGGTCCATCAGCAATGTTAAAGAGTTTGAGAAACATTGATTTATAGTGTTGCTGGAAATTATAAGTAAAACGGTTCAAGTAAACTTGGACCTAATTGTACTAAAAAGTATTTTTATTTGGTACTCTAATTGCTAGCCTAGAAGTCATGATATACTGGCTTCTGTATACATAACAGCCTATGTTGCTGAATGTTGCACTCTTTTGTTATTTTGTAAAACCATGTATTTTGCATGTAGATGATATATCCCTAAATGAGTTCCCACTTTTAGAACTCATCACAGTGAAATGTGTTTGTTATGAGTGAATTTCATTTGAATTAAGAAGGAATAATGAAACATGTAATCAAGTCATAATTGTTAATTACATGTAATCAAGTCATAATTGTTAATTACATGTAATCAAGTCATAATTGTTAATTACATGTAATCAAGTCATAATTGTTAATTACATGTAATCAAGTCATAATTGTTAATTACATGTAATCAAGTCATAATTGTTAATTACATGTAATCAAGTCATAATTGTTAATTACATGTAATCAAGTCTTAATTGCTAATTACATGTAATCAAGTCATAATTGTTAATTTGCTTGAAATTAATTAGATCCTGGTATAAAATAAGGTGTACATTGTAATTAGCACTAATACATGTATATCTTGATGATCTCATCAATGTAATTAGCACTAATACATGTATACCTTGATGATCTCAGCAATGTAATTAGCACTAATACATGTATATCTTGATGATCTCAGCAATGTAATTAGCACTAATACATGTATACCTTGATGATCTCATCAATGTAATTAGCACTAATACATGTGTACCTTGATGATCTCATCAATGTAATTAGCACTAATACATGTATATCTTGATGATCTCATCAATGTATCTAGCACTAATACATGTGTACCTTGATGATCTCATCAATGTATCTAGCACTAATACATGTGTGCCTTGATGATCTCATCAATGTAATTAGCACTAATACATGTATACCTTGATGATCTCATCAATGTAATTAGCACTAATACATGTATACCTTGATGATCTCAGCAATGTAATTAGCACTAATACATGTATACCTTGATGATCTCATCAATGTAATTAGCACTAATACATGTATACCTTGATGATCTCATCAATGTAATTAGCACTAATACATGTATACCTTGTGTTACGTGCTTAGGCTCGAATAAGCAGCAACACAGAAAGAGTGAAAACTAACAAGCTTGTATAACTTGAACAATTAATTTATTAAGTACAATTATTTTCATAAAATAAATAAACTTACAGTTTTAGAGAATCAAATCCAACATTAATCCAATATAGAATTCACAAAAATAATCCACTAATGGAATTGCAAGAGTCCTGATAAATAAATGTTCTAATAGTTCCAGGTTCGAATCTTGACGATGTAATCCAAAATGGCTGACAATGTCACGTGATGCAGTTCTTGTTTAATTATCATCCAAATGAATTATGAGCACATGTTTTCTCCTCCAAATAGATAATAAATCCTCTTTCTTCAATGAATTGACACAGAGTCCAGAACAAAATAATTATTATTAACATTCAAACATGAATTACACAACTGTTAATTTTAAAGCCCAAAATTCTACTGAATTGTTCTATCCCAAACAACAGTTCTTATACTTGTTTGTCTTAAGTAAACAAGTGATCACGTGATTTTCTAGAAATTGATAGAGGTTCATGGAAGGTCACAGAAAGAGACTGCCTTCAAAAGGTCACGTACTCCAGATATTTCCTACTAAAAATAAAAAGTTGTCCTTGAAATTAACCAATTGTTTTAAAGGACTGTTTATCAATCTGAAGCAAGGTCAGATAATGAAATAAACAAGCCAAGGTCAGCCTGTTTACAACTAGAATCTAGATCAGCCTGAATTTTCTAGAAAGAATCTCCCAATTAATGAATATTAAACCTTAAATGACAAATTTGGATTTAACAATAAAAAATAAATAAATTAAATCCAATAGCCGTAACACTTGATGATCTCATGAATGTAATTAGCACTAATACATGTGTACCTTGATGATCTCATGAATGTAATTAGCACTAATACATGTGTACCTTGATGATCTCATGAATGTAATTAGCACTAATACATGTGTACCTTGATGATCTCATGAATGTAATTAGCACTAATACATGTGTACCTTGATGATCTCATCAATGTAATTAGCACTAATACATGTGTACCTTGATGATCTCATCAATGTAATTAGCACTAATACATGTGTACCTTGATGATCTCATCAATGTAATTAGCACTAATACATGTATACCTTCATGATCTCATCAATGTAATTAGCACTAATACATGTATACCTTCATGATCTCATCAATGTAATTAGCACTAATACATGTATACCTTCATGATCTCAGCAATGTAATTAGCACTAATACATGTATACCTTGATGATCTCAGCAATGTAATTAGCACTAATACATGTATACCTTGATGATCTCATCAATGTAATTAGCACTAATACATGTATACCTTGATGATCTCAGCAATGTAATTAGCACTAATACATGTATACCTTGATGATCTCAGCAATGTAATTAGCACTAATACATGTATACCTTGATGATCTCAGCAATGTAATTAGCACTAATACATGTATACCTTGATGATCTCAGCAATGTAATTAGCACTAATACATGTATGCCTTGATGATCTCAGCAATGTAATTAGCACTAATACATGTATACCTTGATGATCTCATCAATGTAATTAGCACCAATACATGTATACCTTGATGATCTCATCAATGTATCTAGGACCAATACATGTATACCTTGATGATCTCATCAATGTATCTAGGACCAATGCATATATACCTTGATGATCTCATCAATGTAATTAGCACTAATACATATATACATCAGTATCATTTAACATACCATGGATTTAAAAGATTATATCAGATATATTTTTCAAATGATATATTATAAAGTTTCTTCAACCATGATTTCAGTTTGACCCACCTGTTTATACAAGTCAGTATATGCAATGTTGTTCGAGGTGTGATGGAGGGCAAGGCATTCGTGTCGGTTATAGCTGACGTTCTTGAGGATGCTGACACAACAATTATGAAATTTATACTCAGGGTAAGTGAATTGATTCACATGGTATTTTGTGTATTTGGTAAGTGAATTGATTCACATGGTATTTTGTGTATTTGGTAAGTGAATTGATTCACATGGTATTTTGTGTATTTGGTAAGTGAATTGATTCACATGGTATTTTGTGTATTTGGTAAGTGAATTGATTCACATGGTATTTTGTGTATTTGGTAAGTGAATTGATTCACATGGTATTTTGTGTATTTGGTAAGTGAATTGATTCACATGGTATTTTGTGTATTTGGCAGGTACATGATGATATTTTAACAGTTTGAAGAGTGTGTGTGATTTGGATATTTAACGTAGCTTTATCAATTTTTCAGTCATATTGCTACAATGTCTGCAGTGAGGCAGTTTATTGTGATGTCTAGCACTGGGGCATCATGCCGAAGGCATGTAGCATGATGTCCCACCCAGTCACATTTTCCTGACACTAGGCCGACCAGTCCTAACATTAGTACCATACCTCCCACTTTTGCAGCAGACTCTCTAACCACTAGGCCACCAGAGTGGTTTAGTTTGCATAATGAAAGTTGTCTATCAAGGACATATTCTCATTCAGCGAGATCCCATGTAGGTCTGAGAGATATTACGTGGGTCTTAGAGATCCCATGTAGGTCTGAGAGATCTCATGTGAGTCTAAGAGATCTCATGTGGGTCTGGGGGCCCCAACTGACTGAGTGGTCTAAAGCGTTCTCTGTTACAGATCACTGCCATCTCACTTCTGTCTGCGTTGGTTCAAATCTCAGATTTGGCCAATGTGGGTATATGAGAAAGCTTGCCAGTAGCTTCTCATGGGTCGGTGGTTCTCTCCAGGGGTTTCCTGTGTTCTTCCTCCATTATTAATACTGGCTGCCATGTATAGTCCATTGTGTGCTGAAAAAGGGCGTTAAACCCTACAACAACAATAAAATTATGTGGGTCTGAGAGATCTATGCCATATGAGAATCTGGTAAAATGCTATAACAGTTGTTGTTACCAACATGAGGTGAAATTGCAGAAAATATGCCTGTCAGAATCATCTACTATTGTTGGGTGTTTAGCAGAAGATACTTAACTTAAAATTGCAGAAGCAATAAAAATTGGGCTGTTTAGTATTTCAACAGACAGGAGTAGTTATTATGATAACAAAACGTTGTACCCAGTCTGTGTAAGAGACTTTGACAATGAAAAGGGCAAAGTCAGAGTGCTCTTCTTTCGTTACCAAAATTAACAGTAGATTCCACTGGAAAAATTGTTTTGTTTGATAATGCTTTGAATAAAATTATGTTGGCAGAACTGTATGGGTTTTTCAGCTGATAATGCATCAGTGATGACTGAAATTCATAAAGGAGTTGCATTCTATATTTTAAACAAATGTCTCCATCAGTGTACATATCAGGTTGTCCCTGTCATTGTTGCACCATGCTGCAGAAAAGGGTGCTGATAAATTAGGAGAACCCTTGAAGTATCAAGTTGGCATTCTACCTGACAATGTACTTTATATGGACATAGTTGATTTTTTTTTCCATCTTCTTTTCCAGCTAAAAGATCTAATAACTGGAAGATGTTATTTTCTCTTCTTTGTCAGGATATGAAAGGAATATTGATTCTTTACCATTCTAATGCTGACTGTGAGAGATTGTTCAGTATTGTTAACAAAAATAATAATAAATTCAGATCTAGTCTCTGTAACCCAGCACTTAGTACTCTACTGGTGTGCAAAATATTCATAATCTCAGCTGATACAAAGTGTTTTGAAGTACAATATGAGTTTTTAAAGCTCAAAGGCATTATAGACAAAAACTTGAAGCAGTAATTGATGCTAAATGACTAGAGGGATAAGTAAATCATTTTGTAAATATGCTTATTGAATTTTTATCATGTTATATGTGGATTATTCTTTTAATGCTTGGATTACTCTTTTAGTCCACTTGCATTACACTTTTTCCTTGCCAGGGGTTGGCATGTATGTATTAAAACAAAACTCCATCGACATCCACATGTGTACTTTTTAAAATTCATTAGAGAAAGGTGAAATCGGATTGGTGAAAGGATTGGCATGGCAGAGTTGATCTTTCAGTGAATATCCACCTTAGTTTCTTTTTATTCCCCTTCCTTCAATGTTGATAGATCAAGGAACTCGAGATTTTCAGCATTAAAGAACCTATACTATACAGTGAGAGATTTCTCCAATAAAATGTTACCCTTGTGAATGCAACATGAAATCGTGGATTCTTGACACTTCTTTATATAACAAGTGAGGAAGATGGACATGAATTATTGAATGCCATTTCAATTAAAAAATGGACGGTCATGTGAAACTAGTGCTACCTTAATATTAAAAAAAAATTAAAGGGTTTATCATTTTTTTTTCATTTATGTGCTACCTTAATATTAAAAAAAAAATTAAGGGGTTTATCATTTTTTTCATTTATGTGCTACCTTAATATTAAAAACAAATTAAGGGGTTCATCATTTTTTTTTCATTTATGAGCAGTATGGATGTGTCCATTTTGAAAGGCTTTCGTTTTTTAAATGGTCACTGACAGATATTCATTAAGAGAGTATCCCTTTATGTTGAGACATTCCTTTAGACAAGTTCCTCTTATACGGAGATGGCTTCTAAAATGAGTATCCATATAGTCCATTTTTTAATGTGGATATGTTTACTAAGATAGATGCCTCAGTATGGAGAAGACAGGTGGCCACTATATGGAGATGTTCACCAAGACAGGTTGCTTCAAGTGTGGGGAAGACAGGTTTCCATTATATGGAGATTGCCACTAAAATGTTTCCTATTTCCAGAGGTGACCACTAATACATTTTGTGCTGTAATTGGTCATACTACATCATTTTTGTTGTATTTATAAGTATTTTATATGTATTTTTATTTATTTTTGTTTTATTTATAAGAGCCTTATGATTTATTGTTTCAATTTTTCTGTTTTTTTATTTTATTGGTTTAGAATGAACTAGATTGTATACATCAACCATGCCTCATATGTCAGGTTTCCATTGACCCCAACCATACAATTCTATTGTCCCAGATACTTTCTCATTGGAATGCAAAGTGTTAGCTTTATCATCCTGTCATCCTTCGCTTAGGAAGTAAAGGAGACTAGTTTTCAGGATCGTGATTTGCCACCACATAACGTACATTACATAACGTACATTACATACCAAATTTTAGGAAGATCAAGGTCTGTGTTGTTCTTTCCTATTAAACAGCATAGACCCAGATTTTCTGGCACATTATGCATTGGCAGATCTAGATCTGGGCTGTTTGCATTGGCAGAATAGATCTGGGCCATTTGCATCGGCAGAATAGATCTGGGCTGTTTGCATTGGCAGAATAGATCTGGGCCATTTGCATTGGCAGATCTAGATCTGGGCCATTTGCATTGGCAGATCTAGATCTGGGCCATTTGCATTGGCAGATCTAGATCTGGGCCATTTGCATTGGCAGATCTAGATCTGGGCCATTTGCATTGGCAGATCTAGATCTGGGCTGTTTGCATTGGCAGAATAGATCTGGGCTGTTTGCATTGGCAGAATAGATCTGGGCTGTTTGCATTGGCAGAATAGATCTGGGCCATTTGCATTGGCAGAATAGATCTGTGCTGTTTGCATTGGCAGAATAGATCTGGGCCATTTGCATTGGCAGATCTAGATCTGGGCCATTTGCATTGGCAGATCTAGATCTGGGCCATTTGCATTGGCAGATCTAGATCTGGGCTGTTTGCATTGGCAGAATAGATCTGGGCTGTTTGCATTGGCAGAATAGATCTGGGCCATTTGCATTGGCAGATCTAGATCTGGGCCGTTTGCAGTTGGACGTGACTCAGAAATAAGGATATATGTTACTGCTTGAAAAAGAGACAACACTGATAATACTAGTGTTTGAGAAGGTGTGAAGCATTCTGTTGTTATGGATACTTCAGTGAAGTCAACAATATTATATTAAATTTCCTTTGTTTTTCAGGTTTTAACAGTGGCAATGAGTGGTGCATCTTTTGCTCAAAAGACAAACTTGAAATATTTTGTCTGGTATGTTGATGTCTTTAAAAATAGCTTTTGTTTAATTCTAAAATATTTTGTCTGGTGAGTGCATTGATGTCTTTAAAGTTAGCTTGTGTTTAACTCAAAAATATATTGTTTGGTGAGTACACTGTCATTTCTAAACTTGGCTATGTTTTTCTTGAAGTATTTTGTGTGGTAAATATGCTACTTTGTGGTACTTGAAGTATTTTGTCCATTACATTAATGTCCTAAAATTTAGCTTATACTTGAAGTATTTTATCTGATGAGTACATTCATTTTGCCGAACATAGCTTTTGTTCAACTTTGTTTGGTGAGTACGTTGGTGTTTCTGAATTTAGTTTGGTTTGTTTTTACTTGAAGTATTTTGCCTTGTGAGTACATTAACATTTAATAACACATATCAGCTTTTGATAAACCTGTATATTAAGACTTATCAAAAATTGACTAAATTAAGGATTACTAATGTTTATTGGAGTTTATTGGACAGAGTAAAGGGTTGCTAATGATGTTTATTGGACAACATAAAGGATTATTAATGATGCTTACGACCATTTCTTGGATAAAGGATTGCTAATGATGTTTACAACCGTTTGTTGGAGAAATAAGGATAACTAATGGAGTTTACAAACTGTTGGACAAAATAAGGGATTACTAATGATGTTTACAATTGTTTGTTGGACAAAATAAGGGATTACTAATGATGTTTACAATTGTTTGTTGGACAAAATAAATGATTACTAATAATAATAATAAAATAATAATAATAATGAGGACTTTGTATAGCGCCTAATCTTTTGAAGCTCTAAGCACTTTACACCATCAATAATGATATGACTACACTACAGAACAACAAATGACAAAAACATTGAAATTGGAAAACATAAAAACATGCTGAAAACATATAAGATACAAAACATGATTAGGTCGCTAAGTTTGTCCCTGCAGTCGAGACAGGTGAGTCTTAAGAGCACTCTTTAAAGGGACCACTGTGTCTTTGTGTCTAATTTCAATGGGCAATTCGTTCCACATCGCCGGGCCCTGGTGTGCAAATGAACGTTTTCCATATGACTTTGTTTACACCTTGGGAACAATGAGTATACGATTATCAGAAGAGCGTAAGGATCTAGCTGGTGTATACACATGGGTGAGGCTGGATAGGTATGTTGGTCTGGAGTCTGTCATTGAAA